>VMDO01004266.1:0-128148 GCA_007922755.1 Pedetes capensis
GGGGGAAGAGTAGGGAAGGGAAGAGACGATAAGGGGAGGGGAGGGGAGGGGAGGGGAAGACAGAAGCATCCTCTTTCTCCTTACAGGTGAAATACAAATACAAATCTGAGGAGTGTAAGAGAGAAGAAAGGACAACCTATAGGCATAGCCATAACTACCAAGCAGTGAACAAAGTCCTTTTTATTAAAGGAAAATCTAATTGAACAGAGGATGCAGATAGGGCCTACATAGTACATAGTCAAATGCAACCCTATGGGTATTTTCCAGACAAATATGCCTCATAAAAGGACCGCATGTGTGTGTGTGTGTGTGTGTGTGTGTGTGTGTGTGTGTGTGTGTGTGCAAGTGTATTTGTGGAATTATCTTCTAAATTCATGTAACATAAGCCTAAGGTAGGATGTGCATGTATGGTTAATGAAAGGAAGATAAGAGTCTGCAATGTCAGAATTTTCTATCACAGTTAATGATGTAGTGGCAAGGGGAGCATCACATTACCAAAGCTTAATGAGAGCCCAAGCAATAATCATCCACTTAGCGTTTTTGAAAAAATCAAAGAGAGTAATGTCTCCTGAGAGAATATTAGCAGAGTTTCTTTTGTATGCATGGCTTTCAACACCTGAGCATATGTACAATGTTCACCTGACTTCCTGTAAATTCTTTAATCAGACACTATTTCTAGTTCACAATTCCCAGATGTGTTGTCATCCAACTTATTGTCTTTTTATCTCTGAATGTGAATTTTAAAGGGTGGGGTTTTCACATTGCTTGTTTTCAGTTTGAGTTACATGAGTTCTTACCAATGGCATTCTCATAAAATAGTCTTGAAAATAACACTTCCACTAAAGCAGAAAAGGAAATTTTTGGTAATGGGTAGACCTTTGTTGGTGGTGGTGGTGGTGTTAGGTGCCATCAAGTCAGTATCCAACTCATAGCGACCCTACATACAACAGGTGAAAACACTATTGTCAGTGCTTCTCTGCTGTTCATAGGGTTTTCAACGATGGATTGTTTTTTGGGAGTGGGTTGCCAGGTCCCTCTCCCAAGCCTACAGCACCTGGTGTTCCCTGGTGGTCTCCCATCCAAGTACTAACCAGGCTCGACTCTGTGTAGCTTCTGAGATCTGATGGGATCAGAAGCCACAGTGCTATAGCGGCAGGCTGGGTAGACCTTTAAGGCACTGAAACTTTATGTAATGTTTTTTAACAGACAAACTGTAGATAGGTTGCACAATAAAAACTGTAGTTAGAACTCTTTGGTACTAAAAAGTGATGCAAGAACTTTTTAGATTCATGCATAATCAGAATATAACACCCCAATTATTTTTTACATAAAAGGATGGGTCATTTCACCAGGACTAAGGTATACTCTGTGTACTTTTAAGTATAAAACTAAAGAAGTAAAACATTTTTAATCATTCATCTAAAAGATATCAAAGGTCTTCCTTTCCCCTGGTTTTGGAAACACATATATATGTAATGATGACTTTATTTATTTATTTGAATATCAATCCAGTAAACCCTAGTATCATTGACTACTTCCTAATATTTTTAAGGCCAATGTTTACAAATTAATTCATATTTCTAAAAGATTTCTTTAGATATAAATAATTTACTTTATTGGTGACAGCTTAATTAATTTACCTTTGGTATTTTATGCAAGTTACTTGAAATCCTTAGTGGATATACACACTATGACATGCTAAAATGCTATATGGCTAAGATACCTATAAAACAAGACCACATGTAACCAGCATGTGCTCTTTTCTTCACTTAAATCTCATTCCATATTATGTACATGGAATATATGTGTGTATGTGAATGTTTTCTTCTTACATATTCTAAAGAGACTAAGGAAGACTAGAAACATAATTAAGTGTAGAAAAGTGAAATAAATATACATTAGACCTATAATTGGGCTAGGATTTAGCTCAGTGGGTAGAGCGCTGCGCTGCAGTCTCTGAGGTCCCGAGTTCAATTCCCAGCACCGCAAAAATGGGAGAAGGACCTAGCAATCCACTCCCAAGGCAATCCCAAAACTGTCAGCCATTGAAAACCCTATGAGAGTTGCTACGAGTCGGATACCGACTCTACACCGACTCCATGGCACCTAACAACAACAGACCTATAATTAGAAACTGTTCTTGCTGTTATTAGGTGCCACTGAGTTGAGTTCAACTCATAGCGACCCTCATAGGGTTTTCAATGGCTGATTGTTTGGGGATTGCTTTGGGAGTGGATTGCTGTGTTCTTCTCCCATTTTTGCCATGCTGAAGATTGAACCTGGGTCCCCAGAGAGTGCAGCAATCTACCAACTGAGCTAAAGCGCTGTCCAAAAATTAGAAAATACAAGTTGGTATTTAATCCTTCAAATGGTGGTCATACATCATGAAGTACTTTTTTCAGTTGATCAGATTTTTTTGTTTGATTATTCATTCCTATTTATTCCACAAATACAATATTGAATGCTCATGTACTTTAATTCCAGGCAGTATGGTAGGGACAGGGTATAAGGCTGAACAGAGGTTATCCTCTCTGCTCTTCTGAAGCTTACAGTCCAATGGTAAAAAGATGTGTTATACAAATAATCAAAGTCTACAGGCACAGCTCCCTGGCATCAGACCCTACCTGATCTCAGAAGCTAAGGAGAGTCAGCCTGGTTAGTCCTTAGATAAGAAACCACCTGGGAATACCGGGTGCTACAGGCTAGGGAGAAGGACCCAGCAGCCCACTCTCAAAACAATCTGCCATTGAAAACCCTATAAATAGCAGAGAAGCACTGACATAGTACAGGGCATGGCAGAGTGTTGGGGAGTGTTTTGTTCTGTTGTACATAGGGTTGCTATGAGTCGGGTTCTACTCGATGGAACCTAAAAACAACAATACAAATAATCAATCTCTGTCCCTGTTTTTTATCCCTCATGTGTACACACATACACAGATGAAGAAAGAGAGGGAGAAGAAGAGAGGTAGAGAAGGAGAGAGGGAAAGTAAGAAGGAGGGAGGAAAAGGGGGGAGGAGGGGAGGGAGGGGTGAGAGAGAGACAGAGAAACACTAAGAAAAAGTACGGGATACAGTGCAGTGGAAGTATGGAGAGTATGTGACACGAATTTAACAACTTCTGGAAAATCAGAAAAGGATTCACAGCAGGGCACTTAGTAGGATCTCATGGGCATGAGTATGTCTAAGGGTAGCAGGAAGATCTGGAGCATTCTAGGCAGAGGGTATGATATATGCAAAGGCCCTACAGGCAGAAAGACTTGGTGGTTGAAGTACAAAAAGCAGAAAATGTAAATGGCAAAATATGAAGCCACAGGGTTAGCCAGGTAGGAAGCCGTGAGTCTTTATAGGGATTTGGCATTTACTATGACTACAGTGGGAGCCACTGAAGGGTTCTTAAGAGGAGAGACATAATCAGATTTGTATTTTTCAAAGATCATTGGCTAAAATGAAGAAAACAGAACAAAGAAATGATTGCAAGAAAGGAAACTGCCATGTGGCATCTGTGTCAATATAACCAGACCATGCTGGTAACACACAGGATTACAGTAGTGGACGTGGCAGAAGGGGGTATCTGGGATAAGACAGTGATATGATGTAGGGATGCTGTAAGATGTCATGCAGCTTTGCCAATAGGACCCAGACAGTCATTCTCCCAGCTGCATGGAAAGTTGGTTGCAGATAATTCACAATTAAGACACTTCTGGAAATAGAAATTTCCTCAGCTAAATGAATCTGCCTCATCCTAAGGAATACCCTCCCTGGTCATAGCCAATACCAGATGTCTGGATGTCGGGGACCGGGGCAGGTGTACAGGGACTCAGCCCGCCTGCCTCACTTAGGGAGAATGCTGAAGGGCTTGCCTTGCAGAAGAGGCTTGCAGCTCACCATGGGTGTCTGCCTATTTCTGTCTGCTTCTTCTCTTAGCAGATGTTCCCAAGAGCCCTCTTCAATATACTGTTTGCACATAATCTTCCCCTCGCATCTTTTTCTGGGAGACTCAACCAAAAACATCAAAGTTTTTGTTTGTTTGTTTTTAAATCATGAAAGTTATGTTACACTCATTACTGAATAAAGTGGCTTGAAATGTATTGCATTTACAGAACGGATATTTTAAGATTATCTTAGACCTAATATTAGATTGAACCAAACAAACACAACTCAACATAACAATGTTATATCAAACCTTTGGCACTCAGCTCACCACCCAGGGGATTAAAATCCAAGAGAGAGACCAACGTGACACAGCTAATCCACCTACAGATTTTTTTTTTATTGGTTTTCCATGAAAATGGGTAAACACTTCCATCTAAATATCTGGGAGCCAAAACTGGTGAACAAGTTTCTGAATTTGGTGTGAACGAGTAGACACTCAATGGGCTTGTCTGATCTACACAACAGAGTGTTCAGCCCAGCAATTTGAGCACATCCTTTCTGCTTCACTGGTCACCAATGAATTTTTTTGTGAAGTTCAATTGTGTCCAAGGCTCTTTTTAGCCCTCTTCTTTTAAGGGAATGGCCAATGCTGTTTAAAGTTCTCACTGAAAAGCAGAGCCCTTTGATTGAGAACCTCAAAAAATACTATATCAAGAGCACACCTTCTAATTCAGAGCTATACACATACACACTTAGTTTAAGCCCAGCAAGTGAAGCCTGAGTGTAGAAGGATTTTTTTTTGGGGGGGGGTAGCTGATTTTCACGAAGTGCACATCCCCACTGATGCTGCTGAAATCTGAAGTGAAAACCTAACAAGATCGTTCATCTGAAATATAAATTTAGCATACTCAGTGTTGCTGTGTCCACTTGGGAAACCAAATAAGAGTTTTCACATGTTTGGATCTTAGTCACAACTATATAGGAAAAAGCCCCAGTCTTATGAAAATGTCATAGTATAAAAGTCCTCATGTTGTTAGGTACTCACTAGGGCTGGGAATGTATCTCAGTGGTACAGCACTTGCCTAGTACACACAAGGACCTGGGTTTGATCTCCAACACTGCAAAAAAAAAATTAATGTCTAAAATAAAATTAAAAATAAAGATAATTATAATCTACCCATAATAGCATTTCAGTTTGATAAGGTAAGCTGGAGCAACAGCATCACAAAAATAACTTTAAAAAAATCAAAAACTAACTGGGCACTGTGGCACATGCCTATAACCCTGGAAACTCAGGAGGCTGAGGCAGAAAGATCACCAGTTTGAGACCGACTTAGCAAGACTCTGTCTCAAAATTAAAAACAAATGGGGGGAGAAGGTGCCGTTCATTGGTACAGCACTTGTCCAGCATGCACAAGGTGCTGAGTTCATGCCCCCAGTACTGCAGTAAATAAATAAATACCATGTTTTATTGATTCTCTACTTTTATAATCATGACTTTTAAATTAATCTACTTAGAGATATAACTGAAAATTGTGTTTGCTTTCAGACCAAACAGGTACTTACCCTGGACTGCTCTCTATCACAGAGGGTTAAATCTTACAAATAATATTTATCCCAGCTCCATTGCTAACTAGTTTCAAGTCAGATTCTTCTAATGAGAGGAACTGACAAGACAGAATAGTCCCCAACTTAACCATGGAGGATATGTTCCAAGACCTGCAGAGGATGCCTGAAACCACTGACAGTACCCAACATTACATACACTGTTTTATCCTATACATACTTACCTATGATAAAGTTTAATCTATAAAGTATATGTAGTGAGAGATTAACAGTAATAACTACTAATGCCTATGCAGCCATAGCACCCTAGCATTGGATCCTGCCTGATTTTGGAAGCTAAGCAGGATCATCCTGGTTAGTTCTTAGATGGGAGACTGCCAGGGAATACCAGGTGATGCAGGCTCAGCAGAGGGACCAGGCAGCCCACTCCCAAAACAATCTGCCATTAAAAACCCTATGAACAGCAGAGAAGCACTGACATAGTGCTGGGCATGTCATAGTATTAGGGAGTGTTTCGTTCTGTTGTACACAGGGTCACTAGGAGTCAGACCCAACTCGATGCCATCTAACAACTACAACTACAACTAAGATAGAAAAATTACAAAAATGAACTATAATAAAAGTTTTTTAAAAACTGAATTGCTTATTTCTGGAATTTTCTATTTAATGTTTTTTGAACTGCAGTTAGGTAAGTGTATCTGCTGGGGATGGGAGTCATGACCAAGCAGGAGGAGAGAGGACCATCCTTTCTCTACTTTAGGGAGCATCTTCACCAACAGCTGCTTCCCATGGGGTCCAGACCTACAAAACAGCCTTCAGAATACAGCTTCCACCCTGAGTCCAGATGCCCCTGGGGAGCCTTGGCTTTTGCATCCTGGTAACATTACCCCTCCCTTGGTTGCTCTCACTCTAAGGGTAGTAGTTAGCTTCCTGCTAATGTCAGTCTCCATGGAAACTAATCCCTTGTGTTAAATTTCCTCAATAGAACTATCTGATGTGTGCTTTGCTTTCCTGACTTAACTCCAACTGACACATAGAGTCTTCAAAATTACTTTAAAGCTAGGTCCTAATTTATTGTCACATATTATTCTAAGGTTCATTTTTAATTCTTTCTGCCCATAACGTGGTATGATATTTTAAGTTCTAGAAAACATCAAACATGGTGGTTAGGTGTTTAGACCAGCTGATAAACTTTGATCCATAACATACCTGAAAGGAAATGTTTCTTGCTACCCATTCCTTATTCTCTTCTCTTCTTATTCCTTGCATCCTCTCTTAGTGACCTCATCCAAACTCTATAATCACCAGTTTCTAACCACATTCTCCAACCTGGAGCTTTCTGCTGAGATTCAAACCTATATGCCTCTACTGTCCCACTCTATCTCCAACTGGGTATCTGTGCTAGCTTGTGCATCACTGAGGCAAGATGCCTGACATAAACAAACATATGGGAGGAACAACTTATTTGGGTCTCATGGTTTAGAGGATCTCAGTCCACAGAAACATTGTGGTGGAGCAGGCCACTTGGACCTGTGGCAAAGAACTTCATATCATGGCATCAGGAAGCAGAGAGCTACTCGAACTGGGCCCATAAAACCTCCAAAGGCCTACCCCCAGGGAACTACTTTGCAAAGCCAGGTCTCACCTTCCAAAGTCCCACAGCCTCCGAGGACAGTGACACCACCTGGGGACGGAGTGTTCAAATGCATGACTTTGGGGGGATATTTTAGATTTAAACTGTAACAATATCCTGCATGCAACACAAATATATTCTTTTCCTAACTGAGCAGATGATATCTCATCCTGTCAAACTTGTCCTTTTATTATTTGTTATTAAAATCCTCCTAGTTACCAAGGTCAGAAACTTTGACATAATCCTGTGACCTCCACATTTCCTTCATGTCCAATGTGTCACTGAATCTTATGGATTACAGATCCTTAACATGTCTTACATATCTTCCCTATTATCTATTCTTCCTGTCACTGACTTAGTTTAGCAAGCATCTTTTCTGTTTTGGCTATTTCAACAACTTCCTAACTGACCTCCCTGAGCTTGGTCTTGCTATGCTTCCATGCAATCCCATTAGGCAACCAGAGTGATCTATCTAAATTGAAACTGTGTATCATTTATGTGATTTGTATTTTTTTAAAGAATCTCCCACACCATTCAGAATAAAGTAGGCCCTATAACATTCAGGGGCTGGGATTTGGCTCAGTTGGTAGAGCACTGCTCTGCAGTCTCTGAGGTCTGGAGTTCAAGTCCCAGCACCACAAAATGGGAGAAGGACGTGGCAATCCACTCCCAAGGCAATCCCGAAACAGTCAGCCATTGAAAACCCTATGAGGGTCACTATGAGTCGGACTTGACTTGACGGCACCTAACAACACAGCAACAATATAACATTCAGAATAAAGTATCCAGTGGTAAATAAAAAGCTTTCTTTATCTGGTTCTTATCTAATTTTCTTGCTTCATCACTTCTCAATAGCTCTAATTCCCTTTAGTCCCATCAAACTCATTTTACCCCGCATGATTCCTAATGCCCACTTAAAATCACTTATACCAATGTTTAGAATGCCCACACTCACCATGTTAAAGTAATAACTTAATTATCCTAACAGCAAGTCTAAAAGTCACTTCCTCCCATGTCATAAAGAATACATAGGGAAGTAAGAGGTTCACATTATGGATCTAAAGTTTCATTTGAAATTAGTAGTAGGTACTTGTATAGTCTCCTAGAAAAACATTTTGACTTCTTCTTTACCATCTTTGGCTTCTTGCATACCCCTTGACAGGTCTGCCTGAAACACTTCTCCATGAGTTCTTCTGTTGGGAGTTTACCCTCTCTACTTGACAATACTTGAATCAGTGTCATAAGGGAAGAAATGTAGAACAAATTAGCTTGCTCATTAGCTCCCCATATCCCCCTAAACCCAACCCATATCCTTCTTGATTTGAACTTTAATTCATTATGGTAAAGGTAAAGTGAGGATAAAAAAAAAAATTGTATACAGAGACATAGAGGTAGACAATTGTAGGGAAAAATTGGGAGGAAATTGGCAAAAAACCCCAAACTGGGAAAACGGCTTTTGAATTCTGGTTTGTAAATTAGAAATCTAGGGAAAATGAAAGTAACTTGGTTGCACATTTGTACAAAACCCTTCTTGAATGGACAATTGGACTGAAAGCTGATTGCCTTCGGCCATTCCATGGGCAAGCTATATAAGGAGCTGCGCTGTGGCAGCTCGACCCTTTTTCGCCTTTTTGCCCCGACCACCGATGAGGAAACAGCTCTCCCGCTCTCTCGCCTGGACCTTCAGTGAGGAAAGAATGCTCTCCCTGCTGCTACCATCAGCAAGGAAAGAACCCCACTCTCCATCTGATCACCCACGAAGCAAGAACTGTCTCCTCGTGACCACTGTGACCACCAACACAGGTGTTTGCCACTGGAAGGCAAAAGTGCCTGAGGCTTTTCCTATCTCCCATCTCCGCCGGCGTCCCAAGGGCTGCAGGAGTCCGTGTCCCTCACCCGAGTGTCCCAGGTGAATTGTGTTTAGTATCTGTGTGCAAGGCGGCACCGTCCATCCGAACCCCCAGGCCGGACAAGGAGGTGCCCGCCCCACAGATAATGATGTTTGATAAGGATAAACAATATATAGATGGACAAGAGAAACAGTCAGACGATAGACACTGTACAGATAACTACTTATAAATGTGTGGACCAGAGCTAGGGTATGAGAACATCTAGTTGTATGTTTTTATTCTGCTCTCAGCTTCACATTTGGTAGATTTGCTCTGATTCACTGCTATATGTCCAATCCCAAGGACAGTATAGGTACATAGCAGATATTTAAGCATTTATTAAATGAATAATCAAATTAATGTTCCTGTCAAAACATAATCTGCTCTGGTTGAGTCACAGACAGAAGACAGAGGGGCTGATTTTGGGTAGGGAGTGAAATCCAAGGCAGAAACAGGCAGTGGAGAAAGGAAAGAATTACAAGAGGGCAAAAGAAGCAATGCCCAAAAGACCAACTGTAAATTGTTTCAGTTAACTTATGGGTTTGGGGCAAAAAGGTTTTAGTACAATTTGGTAACCCTCGATGATTTCAGGCTCTCGAGAATAAGTTTTCATGATCATCCAAAAAATAAAAATAATCTAAAAAAAATTGGCACCTTAAATCGCTTTTAAGTTACTAACTCTTTCTCCTATGTGTTCTCACTGCTAGTTGGCTGGTGTCTGATTTGGTATTTGACCCAAATGGAAACCTGTGGGGAAGCAGCTCTAATATCACTGAGGAGCACTTGTCTAAGCTTCCAATTGTGGATGAGCACCAAGGACCACTGTGCCAGTCATAGTGTTTACCATGTCAACAAAGCTGCAGAGACCAGCTCCTGTGAGCTGACCAGAGTCTCGACCTTTTTCAAGCATTCAAATGACTCTATGGTTCTCATCTGTTATACAATGCTGCTGTGCTTCTCCGCTGAAGTGGAATCTGCCGACTCAACGTCATGTTCTTGGGTGGTCTTTTTTTAGAGCATACCAATGTGCTCTGAATAACTGAAAAATATTTTTGACAAAGGTCAAAAAGGCTTCAGATGGAAATACTAAACAAAGGCTTGTACTTTAAAAGTAAAACTTAGGAGGATGTTGATTTTGCACCCCATCATACCACCTATTATTGAAAATATACTCTTATCAGTAAATAAAACCATCTGGAACTCAGAAATACTTACAAAAAGGAAACCTGGGCTGCTTATAAAGCCCATTGAATTCATAAAAAAGAACATGTATAGACACCATATGGCATAAAAGTCTTGGAATGATAAAGAAATTCTTATCTACCCAGCCTGATTACAAAGTAATGCACAAAAAAAGGCTCTTCTGTTTAAATGCATTCTAATCCTGTCTGGCCAAGTTTCTCAAACTGAAGTGGCCAGTCATGTTCCCAGGGATATGTGGTGGTGTAATGGGGTAAGAGACTATCACAGGTGACACAGGCCATAACCACCTGGTGTAGAATGAAAACAGCTATCCTATAGTACACAATACAAAAGTCACAGGCATTTTACCACACATACTAAAACATCAAAGACATAACACTTTCTAAGAGTTCAAGTGACTAAACATTCAGAGCCTACTTCTGTCTATACAAACTTCAAGGCCAGTTCAAGTTCTAGGTGATGGATCCACTCTAGTGAAAACTGCCCAGGAGCCCACCCACTGCACAGCACCCAAAGGTACTTTTATGTTTTATTATTTCATATTTCACTTGGATCCTCCAAACTATTTAAAAGCTCATTGAGAATAGGATCATGGTCTTTTTACCCCTATAAAAGCTACCTAGTATTGATTATGGGCTGGGATTTAGCTCAGTGGGTAGAGCGCTGCGCTGCAGTCTCTGAGGCCCCGAGTTCAATTCCCAGCACAGCAAAAATGGGAGAAGGGCCTGGCAATCCACTCCCAAGGCAATCCCGAAGCACTCAGCCATTGAAAACCCTATGAGGGTCGCTATGAGTCGGATACCGACTCGACGGCACCTAACAACAACAACAACAAGTATTGATTATATGGATTACTAGAGTCACTTTAATAAGACTATAAATAACACTGAGGATCTGTCGCATGCCTGTAATCCCAGTAACTCTGGACACTGAGGTAGAAGGATCACAAATTTGAGGCCAAAAGTAGCCTGCACTACTTAGTGAGATTTTATCTCAAAAGAAAAAAGAAAAGAAGGGGGTGGTTAGGGGTATAACAAAGTGGTAGAGCACCTGCCTAGCATGCACAATGCCCTGGGTTCAACACTCAGTATTACCAATAAAAAAAAATGAACATTCAAATGAAAAAATGCAAAATTGATATTGATAAAGCTGAAATAATTGATTACTGCCCTTAAGTAGTCATCATCCTTGGGCCCAAAAGTACTTTAAAATGTTATTTTTTAAGTATCTCAAAAGAATAAAAACATTCTTAAATCACACATGGATAAATTCTAAAGCTAATCCCTGCATCACCGAAGGCATCAATAGAACTGTCACAAAGGAGAATCAATAGCAGGTGAACATTGTTGGCTTCATTCGGGAGCTTGTTCACAATAGCTGCATACTGGTTTGTGTTGCATTTTAAGCACACCTATTTCTTCTCTACTCCTGCACTTTCATGTAAACAAGTGGCCTGGGAAGACAGCCTCTTCACTTAGTTAGTAAATCAGTCAACTGGTCATAAATCCTCACATCCTGTCTCAGTGTTTGATTGGTTCCAAACACACATTTTTGTCAACTTTAAGTAGTTTTTTTGTTTGTTTTTTGTTTTGAGGTACTGGGGGTTGAACCCAGGGGCTTGTGCTTGAGTGCTTTGCAAGTGCTGGACCACTGAGCTGCACCTCTAGCCCATTTTATTTTTTTATTTTTTTGAGACAGGGTCTAGCCAAATTACATGGACTGCCTCTGGTCTTGAACTTGTGATCCTCCTGCCTCTGCTTCCCAAGACACTGGGATTACAGGCCTGTGCCACAGCACCTGGTTTGTCAACTTTAAGTTTTAACCAGCATGTCATCCCCTTAGGAATATACTTCTACTTTTCTTCATAGTCAAACTTCCAGTCTTCCAGATGCAGGTCACTCTACTGAAATGTAGGGAAAAGAGCATCATAGACACATTAAGGGAAATTCCTCAGAATCTTACAGTACTGATAATCAGAGAGAAGCATCAGTGAGAAACAGGTAAGAAAGATCAGGTGAAGAGTCTCTGGGAAGTACTATGCCAGCTGAACAATATTCCAAAGTGGATATAATTCCCAGAAATATATAAAAGAGAAAAAAACATATGATGCAGAATATACTGTTAATGTATCAATTGTATTCAAAAGCATAAAGTCTTTTTCACAGTTATTAATATTTTATTTTTGGAATGCTTTCATTTCCTAAGTTGAGAAATAATAACATATATTTATGGTTTAAAACATGATGCTTGGCTATAGGTATACATCATGGAATGCTAAATCAAGCTGATTAACATATGCATTGCTTTACATACTTATTTTTCTGTGGGAGGACAACTCTTAAAATCTACTTTCTTAGTAATTTCAAGCATCACTCAAAGATCACTTAACAACAGGATACATTCTAAGAAATGTGTTGTTAGGTGATACCATCATTATACAAACATCATAGAGTGTACTTACACAAACATAGAGGTTATAGCCTACCACACACCTAGGCAATGCAGCACATGGTTTTAGCCTATTGCTCTTAGGGGCACAAAGAATGAACAACCTAAGATTAAATCAAGCACAAGAGAAAATGATACACTCAAGAGATGCAATAAATATAGCCCACTGTTTTACAGTAAGGTTTTTTTTAATATAAGAAGAGGTACACTCTAAAATAACAACTAAAATTACACTATGGTAAATATATAAACCAGGAGCATAGTCATTTATCACCACTATCAAGTAATATGTACTGCACATATTTGTATTTGCTATACTTTTACATCTTTGGAAGTACAGGTTTGTATATGTCATCATCACCACAAACACATGAATAATACATTGCACTATGACATTCTGATGATTAGGACATCACTAGGCGATAAGGATTTTTCAGCTATATTATAATTTTATGGGACCATCATCAGATATATAGTCCCTCATTGACCAAACCATCATTATGAGGCACACAGAATATGTTGTTATTAACTATAGTCATTACAACGTACATACAATAGATCTTCTGAGCTCATGGTTAAAAACACCTTAACCATAATGCTTTTTCTTTTCCATCAAAGAAAATCAATAAATTAGGAATTTTAACAATAAAATACCTGTTTAAGTTTTAGTAAATTTTGCTTTGGCAAATATACTTAACAAAATGTATTTAAATGATGACAGCTACCACTTTTATAAACTTTTAAATTCTATATGTTAATAACTTTAGGATATAACTATAATATTAAGTGATTTGCCACAAATTGACACAGTGATTGATGGTTTTCAAACAAGATAGTAATAGTAATTGCTTAAACTATGGCCTCCAGGGTCTGTAAAACCATGTCAGAATAGATTGATGAACTGACCTCACTCCTGAAAAATTCCCAAGATGCTTCAAAGAACTTTCAAATATAAACTGAATGCCGAATTTTAAGCAGGGCTTCATTGCTATTTTACCAAGGCAAACAGATATAAAGGGAATGTTTTTCAAGTAACAGTCACTTCAGAGATAATATCATTATTGATTATTTATTTATTAATAAAAATGAAAACTCGCTAGGTTAGCATGTCACTTCTGAATATTTTTTAAATGAGTTTTGTACAATAAGATGCTTGAATCATAACATTAGTAAGTGTGCCAGTTACTAGTTTGGAAATAAACTGGATGCCCTAACATCTGTGATCTCCAAAGATAGAAACGAAATAAAGCCAAAATGTAATGATGATGTAGTTCAAAATCCTTCTATGTCTACCATCCTTCTGTGACCAGTTTCTCTCTCTCAAGCTTTTTATCTGCACAGTGTTACTCCTACACCAACTTCCTTTTAATTCAAGTTCAACCAACTCTTTCTTACCTGAAGGATTCATACTGCTGATCACTCTGCCTGGAGAAATAATTTTACTAATTCTTCTACCTTTACTAGTATAACACTCCTCCTCCTCCTCCTCTTCTCCTCTTCCTTCTATCTTTACTCTTCCTCTTCTTCTTTCTTCTTCTCTTCTTCCTTTCCTCATCTTCCTCTTCTTCATCATCCTTCTCTTCTTCCTCTCCACCCTCCTCATCTCCTTTCCTCCCTCCTTGGCTTTTAACAGAGTCAGCTACATGTCTCAGAGATGACTTCATGCTCAACAAATTTTCTAATGTAGTTCTCCCTTCCCCCCTCCATCATATAATCTTCCATATTTTCTTTAAAAAAATTTTAATGTAGTAAAGGACACATGAAATTTACCACCTTAACCAGTTCTAAACGCACAGTTCATTGTTGTTGTTGTTGTTGTTGTTAGGTGCCGTCAAGTCGGTATCTGACTCATAGCGACCCTCTGTACAACAGGGGAAACACTATTATCAGTGCTTCTCTGCTGTTCATAGGGTTTTCAATGGCAGATTGACTTTTGGGAGGGGGTTGCCAGGTCCTTCTCCTCATTGTTGTTAGGTATATTCATATTGTCATGCAATATTTCCGCAAAACTGTTTCACCTTGCAAAACTAAAACTCTGCATCCATTAAACAAGAAATCTCTTTTACCTTCCTCCTCCTCATTCTGACAACCATCACATATTTTGTCTGAGAATCAGTGGAATCATTTGCCTTTTTGTAACTTGTCTATTTCACTTAGCATAATGTCCTCAAGGTTCCTTCATGTTGTAGCATGTTATAATTTCCTTCCTATTTAAGGCAGAATAATATTCCTTTTTTTTTTTTTCCTGGTACTGGAGGTTAAACCCAAGGTCTTGTGCTTGCATGCTTTGCAAGTGCTGGAAAACTGAGCTGCCACCTCCAGCTCATTTTTTTTACTTTTTGAGACAGGGTTTTGCTAAGTTACCCAGACTGCCTCTGGTCTCGAAGTTGCGATCCTCCTGCTTCTGCCCCCAGAGCCATTGGGATTATAGGCGTGCGCCACCATGCCCAGCTTAGAATAATATTCTTTTGTATGATTGTAACACTCTGTGTTTATGCAGTCGTCAATCAATGGACACTTGGGTTGCTTCCACATTTTGGCTACTATAAACAATACTGTTATGAACATGAGTGTAAAAGTAACTGTTTCAAACCCTTCTTTCAATTCTTTTGGAGATTATATATATATATATATATATATATATATATATATATATATATAATTTGTTGTTGTTGTTGTTGTTGTTGTTCGGTGCCATCGAGTCAGTATTCGACTCATACCGACCCTCATAGGGTTTTCAATGGCTGACTCTTTTGGATTGCCTTGGGAGTGGATTGCCAGGTCCTTCTCCCATTTTTGCAGTGCTGGGAATTGAACTCAGGACGTCAGAGACTGCAGTGCAGCGCTCTACCAACTGAGCTAAATCCCAGCATGTTGCGGGGGGGGGAGCTAGAGGGAGAGAGAGAGAGGAATTACTGGATTACAAAGTGTGGTCAAAAGATATAGTGAATGTATAAGTTAAAAAAATATGTCTATATTTGCTAAAATATAGCAAAAGATGCATTGCCATTAATCCCCCTGAAAATATTCCAATATCCTGAATTGATTTCAAATGCCTACCTTTTAATGATCATTTTGACTACAGGGAAGAGTCAGAAGTCGCATGGTGCCAGATCCAGTGACATTTACATGAGGACACACTGTAATGTTTTCATCTGACAGAAATTGCCATACCATAAGCAATGTATGACATGGAGCAGTGTCACAATCAAGGATGAAACCAAAGAAGCTCACCAAAGATAACTTCCAGGACTGCTTCAGAAAGTGGCAAGAATGATGGGATAAGTGTGTTCAAAGTTGTTTTTGTTAGGTGCCATTGAATCGTGTCTGATTCATAGGGACCCTCATAGGGGTTTTCAGCATCCTTCTCTTCTTCCTCTCTCTCCCCTCCTCATCTCCCTTCCTCCCTCCTTGGCTTTTAACAGAGTCAGATACATGTCTCAGAGATGACTTTGGTCTCAACAAATTTTCTAATGTAGTTCTCCCTTCCCCCCTTCATCATATAACCTTCCATATTTTCTTTAGAATTTTTTAATATAGTAAAGGACACATGAAATTTACCACCTTAACCAGTTGCAAACGCACTGATTGTTTGGGGATTGCCTCGGGGAATGGATTGCCACATCCTTCCCCCATTTTTGCAGTGCTGGGAAACAAACCTGGGACCTCAGAGACTGCAGAGCAACTCTCTACCAACAGAGCTAAAGCCCAGCCCGTGTTCTAAGTTAGGGGAAGTATTTTGAATGGGATTAATAGTAATATGTCTTTTACTATAATAAACTTTTTTAAAGATTTAAACATTCACCATATTTACAGATCACTCCTCATATATGACAAATTACATGCTTAACTTGTTGAAGAAAGGTCACATTTTTTTCTAGTTTTCCACATGAGCTACACCACTTCACACTCCCTCAAACCAGTCCATGGGAGTTCCAGTCTCTCTCTGTCCTTGCTCACACTATTTGTTTCTCTGTTGGTTTTTTTTTTTCCAGACAGTAGGCATCATGATGTGTATGAAGTAGTTCTCTATTTCCTTTATAGCATATATTTATCTTTATGAAAAATCAATTTTCTTATCTCTTAAGAAGATAGCTTTTGAGGTGAAATAGTCAAAGGAGATGAGAAACTAATATAAAAGATATAATGAATTCTTTCTGAAATGGTTTTGGCATAGTCTGTAATTAAAAGAGGAAACAGAATCAATTAAAATGTAATATCCTATTCACTGAGTACTGACTTCTGAAAGCGCCATTGCCGAAAAGAACTGAAACAGCAGAGCTGAAAAGGCTCTTGTTTATTTCTGCAGAGGACCAATGGAACTTAAGAGTATCCAGCGTGAACTGAGATCTGTTCTTTCTTATTTGTTTGTTGTTGTTAGATGCCATCGAGTCCGGTCTGACTCACAGCAACCCTGTGTAGAACAGATGAAACACTCCCCCAACACTGTGCTATGACCAACACTATTGTCAGTGCTTCTCTGCTATTCATAGGGCTTTCAATGGTGGATTGTTTCATTTCAGGAATGGATTGCCAGGTCTTTCTCCCTAGCCAGCAGCACCTGGTATTCCCAGGCAGTCTCCCATTCAAGGACTAACCAGGCTGACCCTGCTTAGCTTCCAAGATCAGGCAGGATTGGATTCTAAGGTGCTATGGTTATCTTAATTAATTTGGACAAATGACCACTGGTTGGCTATGTAACCTTAATTTCCTTAATGAAAAACAGATAAAAGAATTGACTTGTGGTAACAGTGTGTGAATGTGTGTGAACATTAAATCACTGTTCTTGGAGTATGGAAAAAATTCAATGAATGATACATATTATTTTCAATTGCACAACTGATTATCTCTTTGTTATACTAGTAGATTCTTTCACGGAGTCTGGAAATTTAAATCTCACCTATCTACTAATTTGTATAGTATCTGGACTAATTAAAACAAAGACCTATATAGATCTGTTCATTAGTTATGATTTTCTGCCTTATCCTGTGTACCTCTATCCCCATCTTACTGGCCATTGTATTCCCAGCCTAGCAAAAAATTTAGCCCACAATAGGCACACTTCAAAATATTTAATATATGATCAGCGGTTATAAATATGTCCTTGTTAGTATTCTAACATGTGCTCCTCAATTCTAAGCAGGGTACTATAGGAACATTTCAGCAACTCCTAGGAAAAGAGTTAAGAAATTGAGAGGAATTGTGAAGTCTTTCTCTATAAGCTGTAGTAGATCATTAGCCGTTTACACAAAGGCAGTGAACTGGAGTGGCCTTTAGGTGCCCAGGTTGAAAGAACAGCTTAATTCCTTTCCACTATACTTAAAGTATCATTTTTATTGTTATTAAAAATTGCTAATGTCAACTCAATGAACATGCTACTTAGTTCACAGCAGCCTAAACTGCTGAGGTAAGAAATTATAATGATTAGTTATTAGAGTGAAACCATTACATAAATACAAGGGGAGTCACAGAGCAACAACTAGACAATTTCTGTCTAACTATTGGGTAATTAATGCAGTAAGAAAATAACATGTACATATTGGAAATGAAGAATTATAGATTATTTGCACTTATTTTCTTTCTATGGCAATTAAGTATCTTTGATTCTCACCTGTTACCATGGTTATTTGCAGTGATCCAGGTCATTAATGTCTTGAATGTAACAGTTACATTAAAATTACAGCTCTTTCAACTTTGTAAAAGATTTTGAAGGCACTGTGAAAGAGAAAGCTGTTGGCTAAAGGGCAGAGAATTGCCTGTTGATTGGAACTGTTTAAGTATTGTGAAAGCAGAGAAGTCCCACACTTTGCTCTTTCCTGCTTTCTTCCAGTAAAATCAGATTTGGAGACTTTGAGTTGTATGAGATTTTGTAATGAGCAAGTGTTTGCACCACAGGAAATTCGAACTGAGCTACTAACTTGCTATACTTAATGTCATTAATCATTCCTGTCCACAATGAAAATAACAAGTTCTGTCTCCCTCACTACTGAAAATTCTGAGGAAAGATTATGTATCTATTGATTATTTGATGAGAAACAAACACAAAATCAGCCCTGAGCTCTCTTTCTCAAAACAAACTGAATAACACACTGGCTCCCTGTGGGACTATGTCCCCTGGACCCAACAGGTTCATGGCCAAGGTCAACTCCATGAGCATTCTCTCTAGAAGTCATAGCTGCCACCGGCTATATGTGAGAATCCTGGTGTAAAATTCAAGCCCCTCTCTTCCTAATTCTAGTTTTTCTATTTGACTTCTCCTTTCCAAAGTTACTGGACTGAGCCATGCATTGGTTTATTGAGCCATCTACTCAAGCACTAATTTATCTGGCCTTGCTGTTATGCTCCTCAGGACCTTCATTTTCTGCCTTCTCCTCATCTGACTGTATATCATCTTCTTGAAGCTCTCAGGTATCTTCCTAATATTATCAAACCCAAGACAAGAGGACAAATGGATACAGCCCCTCCTGTGGCCAGTCCCTCTCAAATTGCTTCCCTTGGCCTTTCCTGGGCCAAGAGTTGCATACCCCTGTGAAGCATGACCTCTGAAGGACTGACCTATAAGGAGCTCATTGATGCTCACTGATGCAGCTGTAAGGTCTCTGGACTGGAAATTATGAGGTGGAGGGTACCTGGAGCATGTCTAGAATAGGGGGTCTTGTGGATCTATCACCTACTCAGAAGAAAGGCATGTAGCTGCAGGAGCCCCAGGGAGAGGGCCTCTAATCCACAAAGTGAATGAAAGGGCATCTAGTTTACCAAGCCATTATATTTTATTGAGAATATCAGATTGAGGGATTACATCTCCTTCCTGTGGAAAAATGATAATGTTTTGTATAAATCAAATAGCTGGGAAGGGCGCGTGTGTGTGTGTGTATGGAAGGGTATTCCTGGATAAATGGGCATTTTTCTTCCAATGATTCCTTTATTCCCTTGCTCAAAACATTTCTTAAGAAGCTAGTACATACTACACACTGAAGGATCAAGAAATCTGTGATGAACGAAATAGTCAAGACTCCTACCCTTACCAAGCTTATAGCTGTACAAATTAGATTAAAATTAACCATTGTACTAGTATAAAGTTATATATAATACTAAAAATTATCTATGTACTCAAGTTACCACTGTACTAATATAAAATTATAAACTGTGAAAAACACTGGAGGAAAATGCAAGGTATTCTATAACAATATATAACAGGTGAATCAAATCATATCTGGGGCATCAGAAAAGGCTGCCCTCAAAAACAGGCATGAAGATCAATGGAACAAAATTGAAGACCTAGAGAAATACCCACATAACCACAGATATCTGATCGTTGACAAAGGAGCTAAAGATGTACACTGGAGAAAAGACTGCCTTTTCAACAAACGGTGCTGGGAAAACTGGATATCCATATGCAGAAGATTGAAAGTAGACCCATGTCTCTCAATCTGTATGAGAGTCAACTCAAAATGGATCAGAGACCTCCACATAAAATGCAAACCTTAAAACTACCAGAAGAAAAGATAAAGAAGACACTCCAACTTGTTGTTGTTGTTAGGTGCCGTCAAGTCGGTATCCGACTCATAGCGACCCTCGTAGGGTTTTCAATGGCTGAGTGCTTCGGGATTGCCTTGGGAGTGGATTGCCAGGTCCTTCTCCCATTTTTGCGGCGCTGGGAATTGAACTCTGGGCCTCAGAGACTGCAGCACAGCGCTCTACCCACTGAGCTAAATCCCAGCCCCAACACTCCAATTTAGGCATAGGCAATACTTTCTTGACAAGCCTCCAATTGCTCAGGAAACTGCACCAAGAATTGACAAATGGGATTGCATAAAACCAAAAAGCTTCTGTACAGCAAAGGAAACAACAGAGTAAATGGAGGGCCCAGAGATCAGGAGAAGATCTTTGCACCCTACATACCTGACAGAGGACTCATTTCCAGAATATACAAAGAACTTAAGAAATCAAACACCAAAATAACAGCCCAATAAATAAGTGGGCAATGGAACTGAACAGACCATTCGCAAAAGAAGAAATATAAATGGCCAACACACACATGAAAAATGCTCAACATTCCTAGCCATTGAGGAAATGAAAATCAAAACAACACTGAGATTCCATCTCACTCCAGTAAGAATGGCCAAGATTAACAAAACAAATAACAAATGCAGGTGAAGATGCAGAGAAAAGGGAACACTTTGACACTGCTGTTGGAACTATAACTTAGTTTAGCCACTTTGGAAATCAATATGGCAGTACCTTGGAAAATTAAGAATAGAACTACCACATGATCCAGCTATACCACTCCCGGAAATACACTCAAAGGAAGATAAGTCATCATATAACAGGAATACCTGCACTTCCATATTTAATGCAGCACTTTTCACAATGCAAGAGTATGGAATCAACTAAGATGTCCACCAACAGTAGAGTGGATTGAAAAACTATGGTATATAAACATAATGGAATATTACTCAGCAGTAAAGAACAGGAAAATTACATCATTTGCAGCAGAATGGATGGAACTGGAGAACATCATTTCAAGCAAATTAATCCAGATGCAAAAAGAGAAATACCATATATTCTCACTCATATGTGGGAGCTAAATCTATCTTATAGGGAAAAAATTTATATATATAGATATTAAAAAAGCATACATATCTAAGAATGGAAAATATCAATAGGAAGGGGAGGGGTCTGAGCAGGTGGGCGCAGAGGTTGAGATGGGGAAAGGGAAGGGGAACAATGTAGAAGGGTAAAGAGGGTGAGGAAAAGCACAAAATATAGGCTACAACTATATAAATATATGAAAAAAGAGGGAAGAAAAAGTATCAATAAGAGTATAACCAATGATTGCATATGATTCTCATTACATGTTAATTAAAATTCCTACTTTTTTCCTTTTCTTTAATTCATACTGTTGTGTAAAATATATTAGCTGATGAATACATAAGCAAAATTGATTTACTAGTTGCATATGGGTATAGTAAATGACTTATTACTCTGTACCCCACCAACATTTATAAATTTGAAAAAAAAGGAAGAATGAAAAGACTCCCCTGAGGAAATGTCATTTCAGGTGATCTGAAAAGGGTGAGTTGGAGGCAAAGAGCTTTCTAGGCACAAAGAAAAGAAAACATAAGGGCCCTAGGATGGGAAGAGAGTCCACCAACTATGAGAAACCAAAGCAGAGCTTAATGCCTGGAGTAGACTTTGAGGTAGAAAAACAGTAGTGATCCTATAGGGGCTTGGTAGGCCCTACAGTAGATTTTTGTCTCTATTCTAAGCACAGTGGAATATCAGAGGAAGCTTTGCATTAAGTAACATCTGTTATCACATCTGCATTTTTAACATCTGTGTGGAATACTCGGTGCAGAGTGTGGCAAGTATGTTACAGAAAAACTCTAAACTGGCAAGTTATTGCAGAATCCAGGAGAGATGACATCTTGGCCCAGGATGAATGGTGATGGAGATCAAAAGCAGAAGAAAGATGGCAATATTTTAGGGAGCAAAATGAACCTAGGATATTAAAGATAAATGAAAGGGAAGGTGACTGATGGTTTCTGGCTAGTACAACAGGATGCTTGGTGCGTCACTTACTAGCACTGATAAAGAGTCAATTTGGGTGGATAGAGATTTCAGTTTACAGCCCTAGGGCCAAAGTGTAGAGCAGAAAATTTTCATTTCAATGATTAAATTTATGTGATTAATATCACAAAATAAGAGGTCCAATCAAGAAAGCTTATATCAAACTGAAGACAAGAAGGGAGAACCTTCAACTTTTTGTTGTTGCCTTTTTACTTCTATTTACTCAAGCTAAGAATAAAAACTGAGAGTCATCTCTCCATACCTATAACGAATTGGTTCCAAGACCCCCCGATGATACTAAAATTTGAAGATAATCTTATGTAGTATGGCATGTTTGCCTATAACCTACACACATCTTCCAGTATACCTTAAATCATCTCTAGATTACTTATCATACCTAAAATAATACAAATGCTATTTAAATAGATGTCATATTGATTACTGCAGGAATAAAGACATGAAAAAACAGTTTGAACATGTTCAGTGTAGATGCAATCTTTATCAAATATAGTTCTATTTGCAGTTGGTTGAGTCTACAAATGCAGAATCCATGGGTAGAGGATCAACTATAAGAAACTCTGTGTGTGTGTGTGTGTGTGTGTGTGTGTGTGTACATTTTAACTCAAATTTTTTAAACCTCATGTAGTACAATGAAGTCACAAGATTTTAGGGGTGAAAAAGGTAATGCAAATTACAAAAATTTCTCCCCCAAAACGTGATTGGCTCCAAAGTTACAGGCAATGAATGACAATGCTGGAAGCTAGCCAGAATTCTGTTGATAATCATCACAGTATTCTTTCCAATATGTGGTTCTTAGCCTGGCTAATCACAGACATCACCCAGGGGTTAGGAATTAGACTTTGCAGTACATCTTACACACACACACGCTGGGTCCCTGCTCTCTAGAGATATCCCTGCAGGTGATCTGGAATGGGAATCAGGGGTCTGTATTTTTATGTTCTCCAGGTGATTTGATGGCTGGTTAGATTAAAGACACACTATATTTACTATCCCATACTACCTTTCCTTAAACCACTGTATAAAATGCTAAAATTGATATTTTAAAAACATTTTTTTCCTAATTAAATACTTTTATTTTATAAGGCAGTCAAAAGTGCCTGTTATGGAAAGCATTCATAGATGATGTGAACTCAGATGTGTTAAATTCAGAGTTCAACAAAGAGGTGAATGATAAGATTTTTTCAAGTTCTGTGGAGAAATAACATTTCTGGTACAAAAAGAACCAATATAAATATTTTTCTTTTGTAAAATAAAATTCCCTTGGCTACACTAAGATTTGTCTAGAAATTTAAAGTAGCTTATTACTCTTAAAAGTAAAATGTCAGAGTTAAGAATTTCATATTGAGAGACAGTGGCGGGGAAGAGAAATGGATATTAAAGAAATATGTATATAATGGGTCAAAACCAGGTTCCATTTACTCTGCTATTTTTAAGACATTTGCAAGGATAAAAAGATATTTTTATACAGGAGAGTGCACATTTTTATATAAACAGCATTAAGACCACATTTTCTAAAGATTACAAATGACAATAAACTTGGAAAATTGAGCAAAGCTGGGCATGCGCAATGGTACAGCCTGTAATCCCAGCAACTCAGCAGGTGGAAGGAGGAAGATATCTGAGTTTGAGGCCAGAGGCAGCCTGTGTAACTTAGGGAGACCCAGTTTCAAAATAAGATAGGATAAGATGATAAGATAAAAAGCTGCTTGAGGTGCAGCTCAATAGTAGAGTGCTTGCAAAGGTTGCATGAGCAAAATGGGATACTGCCAATATAACAAAATAATCCCCTCAGTACTAACAATCAATCAGTACTTCAGTGAAAGGAATCACAGAGATCAAAGCTAAGGGAAGCAATGATGAAGGACATAAAAGAAGGAAAGAGAGGGATGTGGGGATTGTAGGTAGGGAGCAGGCACATCTGGCTTTAGTATAGAGATGAATATACTGAGTTATTTTTGTCTGGCTGACCATTATGCCATAGAAACATGCAAATGCTTTCCCTATTTCTTTCTCTTCAGATTCCAAAGCACCTTTGTTTCCCTCTGTTCCTCCTCCTCCCTCTCTCTTTCTCTCTTGGTGGCCATTAACTACACTGACAGTTTGACAGGCTGAAATAAGGAAATAAAACACTTAAACATTGTTTCCTGATGTATGCATTCATCTCTCCTGCCAAACACAGACATTGAGGAGATACTTCACTCCTCCTGTCAACTCCCTAAATTACGCTCCAGATCACAGGCAGCACCAAGCGCAGATCTCTCGATCTCACTGTGCCTCTGATCCTACCAGAGCCAGCAAGAGCTTCATTCTTGTTAGCAAATTCCTTCCTTTATCATTTTTAATGCTGAATTTTCTTAAGCTATGAATTGGGTTTCTGTGTAAAAGCTGGTTATTTTCCAATTATTAAAAAAATTTCAAAATTCAATTTTATCTTTTTGTTTCCCAATGTTTTGACATAAGGCATGGCGAATGAATACTAAGCTACTGGTTAAATGTCACATCTCTCATAGCCAACAAAGTACGTGGCTTTTTTAAAAGAGGTACTAACCAATCTAAACATTGACTCTTGGCAGATCTAGTGATAGAGAAAAAAAATTGATCAGAACACTCCAAAATGTGTCAGACCACAAATACTACATGCTTCCTTCATTTTTATTCGCATGTAGCAACTACAGTCAGACTTCTGTAGAGCAAATTTTGAAAGTTTTACAAATAACAGTTAATTTCTTACACAGAAGATTGCTAATGATTAAATTTTGAGAGACTAGTAGGCAAGAAAAGTGCTGTTCCGCACTCTCTGAGGACCCAGGTTCGATCCCCAGCATTGCAAAAATGGAAGAATAATGTGGCAGTCCACACCTGAAGCAATCCTGAAATAATCAGCCATTGAAAACCCTATGAGGATCGCCATGACTCAGACATGACTTGACAGCACCTAACAACAGCAATAGCAGGCAAGGGGTAAAAGTGGAGGACTGAATGACTTTCAATTGTTTTTACCTCCTTCAATCTCCATTAACATGAAGAAGGAAAAATTTCAAAGTGAAAAATTTAAGAATATAAAACAAAAGACAGGAGAAGCAAGCTTCTAGGACTTTTTCCTTGCTGTGTAGCTGCAATGCATTTACCTAGTACCTATTATATGCAGAGCTAAAGTGTGCACTTTTCATGAAAGATGTAAAGGAGAATCTCATGTGTATCTTGCCTTTCTCAGAAGAAACTTGTAGCCTAGAGGAGACACCACAATGTTAAGGACTGCAATGAAAAGCAAAAGTTTCCAAATGGAGTGACAAAATGCTATGGAAATTCAGGGAAAGTAGGCAAACTCCCTGCCTCTTACACACAACTGGAAATACACAACCCAGGATGGCTAAAAGACCAAAATTCCTTTTAAGACTTAAACATTTTATTGTAATTGTTTTATGGTACGTACTTTCTCTGGCATCTACAGTCGTACTACCCTAGCATCCAATCCCATCTAATCTCAGAAGCTAAGCAGGGTCAGGCCTCGTTAGTCCTTGGAAGGGAGACCACCTGGGAATACCAGGTGCTGTAGGCTAGGGAGAAGGACCCAGCAGCCCAGTCTGGAAACAATCAGCCATCAAAAACTCTATGAATAGCAGAGAAGCACTGACAATAGTGCCGGGCATGGTACAATGTTGGGTAGTGTTTCATGTACGTTGTATACACGGTCGCTATGAGTTGGACCCAACTTGATGACACCGATGACACCTAACAAGAACCTTCTTTGGCTATAAAATTTATACTTTGTCTACTTTGTTCATTATCATATTTTTAAGACTGATACACTGTGTGGCATATAATGAATATCCAATAAATAGGTGTTGAATGGATGATCAAATTATCTTGGGAGGAAAGTAGTGACTGAATCAGAACTTCTACAGAATGGTTGTTGAGTTTCTTATCTATATAATTGCCTACCTTCTTGAAGGTCACCAATAAAGGTGAGAGATTTGTGTAAAAATGCTGGACACCTCAATGAGGTCAAAACATTGTCATGATAAAATGACTATTTGTTTAGAGTCTAGGGTTTCTTCTGAATCAAAAGATATTTTTTTTCTTTTTGCAATCTGATAATCATTGTGAGTACAGGATTAACCACAAAGGTGATGCACAGGAAAACCCTCTGTAGTGTTTCCTTCCCGAAGAAAACTTTATAGCTATCAAAAATCATCATCTTCCAAGAATACCAATCTATTCATCAGTAATATAAATTATCAATAGAAGTAAAAGAATAGAAATTATCAATAGAGGTAACACAGTAAAGACTCTTGTTGCTGTTGTTGTTGTTCTTGGGTGTCCGCAAGTCAGGTCCACCTCATAGCGACTCTCATAGGGTTTTTAGTAGTTTATTGTTTCAGGATTGCTTGGGGAGTGAATTGCCACATCCTTCTCCCATTTTTGCGGTGCTAGGGATCATACCATGCCCTCAGAGCGTACAGAGCAGCACTTACCAGTTGAGCCAAAACCCTGCATACAGTAAAAATTACAAAATAATAAATGCAAGAATAAGTAATGGATAAATCTATTTGAACATTTGTTTAGCCAGATGAAAAAAGACACTAAATAAGCTATTCAGTATGTAAATTATTCTGCTTTATCAAACATTATCTACAATTATGTTAGCTACTATTGGTTGAGTAGTACTTCATTCTGTTGTACATAGGGTCGCTATGAGTCAGATCCAACTCCACGGCACTCAACAACAACAAACTATATGTTAGGCATTCATTTATAGGCTATATGCATTGTTGTTGTTA
This sequence comes from Pedetes capensis, assembly GCA_007922755.1. NCBI lineage: Eukaryota > Metazoa > Chordata > Mammalia > Rodentia > Pedetidae > Pedetes > Pedetes capensis. The sequence continues at coordinate 26,984 of VMDO01004266.1, forward strand.
GGTACCGTTGAGTCAGGTCCGAGTCATAGCACCCTTATGTAGGGTTTTCAATGGCTGAGAGTTTCGGGATTGCTTCAGGAGTGGGCTACCACATCCTTCTCTCATTTTTATGGTGCTGGGGATCAAACCCAGGGCCTCATAGAGCGCAGAGCAGCACTCTACCAAATGAGCTAAACCCCGCCCCTTGGCAATATGCATAGTATTACACAAATTTTTCATTACTAAAGTTTCAAGACTGCCTTATCGGGAGAAATTTTTATCCCAACTATACATATAGAGAAACTGAAGCATCAAAAGTTTCCCTAGAAGTGGGGAAATCCATGTTCACTATGGTCTGAACCCAAAAATGTTTCCATTCCAACCACTGTATGCTTGACAACCATTATACAATGCAGTAACAAAGTCTACTTTGGCTCAAAATTCTCAATTATTTCACAAAGAAATTCTTCTTGGTAGAGGACAAAGTTTTATATCTGACTCTTTCTTGTCAATATTCATGCAAAATACAAACTTAGTTATTTGATTTGTAAATATATCCATAACATTTTTATCTCCTAAAGCAATCTTAAACAAGCTGATTCAAAATACCATTTTGATTTGAGACCAAAGATTACATGTGAGCTTAGGGCTGGAGGAGTCCCCTGAGGCCTCTGTCCTGCTGAGGTAGGGGACACAGCCCAGGGCAATTTTTACTAACTTCTCTGACATTCATCTTGCTTTGGCTTTATCTCACTGTTCTCTCCCATGTCTTGGCAACCTATTTCCTTTTAATATGTGAAAAGGGGACACTTTTGGAAAATAGGCACAGAAGAAAAGCTGCTCTTCGTGTTCCCCCTTAGCTTTACATTTAGGGTGAGATATGAATAAGTCTGACTCTAAAAACTGTACTTGTTTTATTGCAAAGTACTGCCTTCCCATTGTTTCTGCTGGTTTTAAGAGGTCAAGAGAAACTGTGAGCTTGGGGTATAGCTCAGTGGAAGAGCACTTGCCCAGCATACTCAAGGCCCTAAATTTGATTCCCAACATCACAAAAACCGAAAGCAGCCAGGCGTAGTGGCCCACGCCTGTAAACCTGGAAACTTGCAGGAAGCCTGCATAACTTAGTGAGACTCTGTCTCAAAATTTAAAAATGAGAAAGGGGCTGGAGGTGCAGTTCAGGAGTAGAGCACTTGCCTAGTATGTGTGGGCCCTGGGTTCAACTCCCTAGTACTGAAGATGGGGGTGGGGGGGAACGACACTCTGCTTTTGCATACTCCCACACTCTGCTCTATATTTAATTAATATCTAGTGTATCAAGGGATAAGGATAGAGCAAAGATTTCTAATCTTCAGACTCTAAGATACCAGAATAATTCTATACATATGCAGCTACCTGTGACCAAGAAAGGCATTAGAATACTGTAGAAACCAAAACATTCTCGTTTTTCCACATTTATATCTTCTCCTAGTTCTTGGTTAAAGATAAAATCTCTACTTATAATAATACTAGATTTTTCACTTATCATGTGGAAAATGAAAGTAATAGGATAAAAATGGAAAGGATTAGTAGAATTGTCTAGAGATAAGGAAAAAGGAAAAGGGGAAAAGAAAAGAAATAGCTGAAAAAAAAAATAAAACAAGAAGGAAATCAGATAGAATCTTTTTGTTTTATCCATGCCCTTTGGTAAAGTTAGAAGTTTGTGTTAAGACAAAATTGCCCCTTTCAGTACTCAATCATATTTTATTTCTGTGTAACTTCCCCTTCGAATAGGTTAATTACAGAGGCAATTAGTCTAGCTACACACAGGATGTCACTATTCTCTTATATAAATAGAACTAATACATATGTTTCAGGCAGAGAAAAATATCTGTTAAAACCAAATTTCCAAATGTTATGGAATTCTGTCCTATGAGACACTGTTTGGCCTAGTTTGGAGTTAAATGCCCTCATTGTCATCCTTGTCGTTGACTCGACAGCCCCTTATGTTTTATTGTTAACATGGAAGTTCTTCATGTCAACTAGGAAGACTGTTCAAATTATAGAAAGTCCGAAAGAAGAGGGATTGTGGCACTGGGTAACTGAACAGAAGTAAGGCCTTATTAGCAAGGCAAATAGATAGGAAAAAGGGAGCTGGAACTGAAAAAGCTAATTCTATTACTAGTTTAAACAAATGCTCTGACCCAGCAGCCTCCTAGGTTTTTTATGCTAGTACTTTATTTTACATATTCACAGTTTGGAAATTAGTGGCTACTATAGTGCTGACAACCAAGTGGTTCATAGCACAAGGGGTTTTTTAAGTGAACTTTTCTAAAACAAAAAATGGATATACATAGCCCTGGGTTGCATGATCCAGTCTTGATGATACATACAGAATTCATAGGAGTTGTTAAATCACTAATAATGGCATCCATTATAGCCTGAAACCCCTAACCACTGATTACTGTTTGCATATTTCTCAAAACCAAAATGATAAATTGCTCTTGAAAAGAAAAAAATTGCTGTATCTGGTATTAAATACATATTCATAGAGGGCACTCTGTCCTTCTCGATGGTGGTTACCAGGATGACAAGAATGAACGATGCTGATGACACACTAAATATCTATGGGTCACTAGCTCGCTTGTTTACTGTGGTTATAGTGAAAGCAAGGCCTTAGAGGTCAGATCCTCAAATTAACCAACATGTTCCTTTCCCGTCTATCGTCATAGACACTTCTACTCAGTGTTGACTGGCCCTGTCAAAATTGGTTGGCCATGGGTCACAATACAGGCTGAAAGATACAGTGACTATCGTGTGTTGCTACCAGGAAAAGAACCCAAATCCTTTTTCCTACTATATGATGGCCCCATTGCCTTCCTTTCTCATGTGAAGCATTAAACATGGCTTACAAATCAACTTAATAAAGTGTATGTTTCAATCCTCAGATTGTTTTATCTAGATTTGAATTCTGGTGCTGCCTCTCATTAGCAGTTGAGTCATGACAAGTTACTCAAATTGTCTTTGTCTCAATTCCTTCAGCTGAAAACCGGGCACACTACCAGCACCTGCTGCAAGGAGTACTTAGCAAGCTTAAATTGAGTATTACATGCAAAGCCCAAGAATAATACTCTGCACAAAGAAAATCCCCAGTAAATGATAGTTGCTAAAAGAATCTGCAATGAACACTGACAAACGGTGATAAAGCTTTTTTCTGATTATACACGTGTGTATTCACATATATATTTAAATTTAACCTTTAATTAGGAAAAGCAGAGCTTTAAATGGTGATTAAAATTCTACAGGGTAAGTGAACTGAGAATCCCAAAGCCCTCAATCAGCACTAGAATCTTCACAGGGTAGTCTGGTACAAGAGTATGTCTGGGATTTCAACCCAGGCTTACCTGAATACATTGTAGCAACAAGGCAGAAATGAGTGCAGTCCTTCTACTTTAGTGAGTCCAAAGTCACTGCTGATGATGCAGAGATGGGCAGAGAATGGAGAGATCTCCCTTCCAGAAGGTGAACAATGCCTCTGAGAACTTAAGTAACTGTTTTGTAAAAGAGCATTGACTTGATTGCTTCTCTTTGACTTTTCTGTCCTACTTCCTCTAGGGAGTTTGATAGTGGGTGGGTAAATTAACTAAGTCAGCTAGGCAAATAAGTTGTTTTGACTATACTGCCTACAAATATAGAGATTACATACATGTCTTTTCTTTCTCGTGTGTGTACCAGGATAGTTCCAGAAAGTATGACAATTAAAAATTTATCACAGAAGTTACAAAGGAGCACATTAATATAGTTCCTATAACATGACAAAGAAATTGTTTATTACAAGTCACACATGCACGCACGTACACACATACACAGAGTGGTTTCAGTCTCATAATCTTTTCACTTGGGGATTTCCTGCTGAGATTTAGTCCTTTTGTGCAGGATAGGACCCCCTAGGTTTTAGAATTACTGATTTTATATTTTCAACTGTCATAGTAGCTGATCTGGACAGACTTCATGAGTAACCAGATCAATTGTACATACATTAATACTTAAGAGGGTGTGGGGGAAGGGCATCAACTGGAACATGTAGCCTATAAAATGGACTATAAAATCACTGTCAGAATAGACACTGTGAACACAACAGAATCCTTCACAGCCCAGTTCTTTACACAAATTAGGGCACAAGACCGTTCCAATCAACTCTGGTGATAGGGCTATGCAGTCAGATAAGGAGTCAATAGCAGGGTTAGCAAGAAATTGCTCTGAACCTGGCTGATTAGTAACTTGGATGCTACTCTTTCTCCCATAACTCAACATTTCAGGTGGGTTTGGTATACTTAATCAGTGATTGTTTTTTCAGTTGAATTCTTTAGGATCTCAGAAAGGAATTCACAATAAACTAAAACATCATGGTAAAAAATAAGGAGCATTAGCCTAACTGCATGACACATATAATAAAGGTCTTAATCCACAAGTAGAATCAAACAAATTGCAAAGTACCATTCCTCAAATACTTCACTCACAGAAATGTAAAATAAAAAGTAACCCGGTATTATTTCTACTAAATAATATATCAAAAACTATTCATATTAAAACATTTATAATTACAAAGGTATTATTACCTTTATCCTTATTTAATGTTATTTAATGGATGAAAATGTGACTGTGAAATGGTATCTCACTAAATATTGATGAATTGGTTGTACTAATGGCTTTTCTTCTGTTTCTCAGCTTTTTCCCCTTTTCTTTCTCACTTGACTTTTGACTTTACTGGGCAAAAAAAAAAAAAAAAAAAGGTAATTCAGATTCATCTTTTTGCTACATACAGTTTCAGTTTCCCCCTCCCCCTCTCTCTTCTGTTGTCACCTCTGGGACATAGCCAGGAACCAAGCTGGAGAGGAGCAAGCGTGCCCTTCTTTTGCAGTTTGAGTGCCTCTGTGTATATTTCAGGCTTACCTAAGTTACCATTTGCGATACTGAGTATAAAGAGCAGGTCAGAATAGTAAGCATTTATAAGTCAACTGGTTACATGATACAAAATATATAGCCAACTGTAGAATTTATAGCAATAACATTTATGTATCATGTTACTTCTAGAACAATCCAATTTATAAAGTGTCTATTGTGTATACATAAGGAATAATCATAAATCATTTACATTAAACAGTGTCAACTGACAAAACACAAGTTTCTCTCTAAATTTTACACACTGAGATTAATGAGGTTTTTAAAGGAACACACGCTTTAAGAAAAAAATATAAACCACCTCTGATTCATGCTAGGTGAACAACATACCCATATATAGGAGCAGGTGTCTGTAGTATGATTTAGAACACCTATGAAACATCTCTGGAAAATATTAACTTTCCCTGAAGTAGAGAGATGTCCACAAAGTGAGCTGGGAATGTGGCAAGAACCCAAATCTGTCACTGATCTCAAGCTTGCTTTCTTTTCCTTCCCAGTAAAGAATGGATTTAAAACAAACAAACAGAGAAAACCTTTGACCATTTGTCTGATACGTTTTCATTTGCTGGCACTTTTAGAAAACCTGAGAAAGATTATTTAGATTAACTCCTTGGTCTCTTGAACTCATAGGTAAGGAAAAAAAAAATCTCAATCAGTGACCAAAGCTTTCAAAAGTCCTAAAGTGAGACTCAAATACGTATGAGGATTTTCTCCTTCTGTTCCCTCTATAGATCATGACCTATTCAGAAAAGCAGTAGTCTTTAGAAACCCATCATTTGTCCTAGATTAAACTCATTCCTTCTCCCTAAAAAACCCTTAAAATTAATAATAGGGAATGTTTTCACAATTCACATCTGTAAAAGCATTTAATCTTATCTGAAACTCACACCTACATAGCTGAAATGGACATTATATGAGAAAAATAGTTTGAACTTCTCTTAGAGTATCTTGGTCCTCTATCCTTCCCTCTTTAAAAAGGATTACAGGCCTGACATTTCCTTCCTGCCTTAACTCACAGTCTTAAAATATCCACTGATTTATTTCAGCAAAAACTGATGAATAACTTGAATTTTTTCTTATGTATTTGATTAAATCATTCCTTTAAAAAAAAATCTCTTCTTGTTGGGTAGGGTGGTGCATGCCTGTAATCTGAACAATTCAAGAGGTGGAAGGAGGGGGATCATGAGCTCAAGACCAGAGGCAGTCTCCGTAACTTAACAAGACCCTGTCTCAAAATAAAAAAATAAAAAGGGGCTGGAGATGCTGCCCAGTGGTAGAGTGTGAGAACCTGTGTTCAACCTCCAGGTACCACCAAAAAAAAAAAAAAAAAGTAAAACTCCCCTGGTACCCATGCTCAGTGAAGCAAGGTAAATTCCAGGCTAACTCCTTCTTTTAATAAACCAAGGAATCTATGGGAAAATATACATATTATAACTTCTATCTCAGTGACTGCTCCTCTAGTCTGCACCTTGTTGAAAGGTTTATTCCCAATATTAATGAAAAATACACAATGACTGCATGGGCATTTAAGATGTATGAATATTTTCCTATGATTAATCTACACTTTCTACCAATTTTCTCTAAATTTCTCAATTAAAAATAATTTTAAAAAATAACTGACTTTGACATGTTCCAAAACATAGATAAACAGAAAAAAAATCAGTAAACTACTTTCCTTTACAAATTAACAGAGGATTAATTATTTTTTAACTGCACTATGTTGAAGGGATTTAGGATGCAGATAGATAAAGGCTGCCTTGGCAATAACAGTTGTTGAAATAACCCTGCAAAACTTTCTACTTTTAATGTAAATTTTCTAGTATTGCCAGCATAAAACCTTCAATAAAAAATTTCACCTCATTTTGTTACATAGAAAAATAGCAAAGAAACACTCATATTCACTTTAGCTTAAAAGAAAATGTATTCTTCATTTGGATGCTATAATTTCAACTTGTTGTTGTTAGGTGCCGTCAAGTCGGTATCTGACTCATAGCGACCCTCTGTAGAACAGGCGAAACACTATTGTCAGTGCTTCTTTGCTGTCATAGGGTTTTCAATGGCAGATTGATTTTTGGGAGGGGGTTGCCAGGTCCTTCTCCCAAGCCTACAGCTTCTGGTGTTCCACGCAGTCTCCCATCCAGGTACTAACCAGGCCCGACCCTGCTTAGCTTCCGAGATCTGACAGGATTGGATGCCACAGGGCTACAGCTGCAGGCATCATTTCAACTACAAGTTATATATTATACTAATTTTGACTCTGTATAACAGAAGCAATCCTAGTTAACAACAGATTATCCTGAATTGCTTCAGATACCAATGCTGGTTTTTGTTTGTTCCAGAAAGCACTGATTTAGTATCACTTTTAGAGTTTCTTAACCTAGAATCTAGATATTGATAGGAAAATCAGAGTCTTCTAGATTGGACACAAAATTCCATGTACACAGTTCCCCCTTAGTATCCAGAGGAAAATGGTTCTAGGCCCCCCACATAACAAAATTCACAGTCACTTACGTAAAATGGCATAGAACTTGGCTAATGACCTACATATATCTTCTCATATATTTATATCAAAATTATGGTTTAACTATGAAATGTCCCTCATAGACTTAAGTGTTGAATGTTTGGTCCCCAACTGGTGGCACTATACTGAAAGGTTCTAGAAACCTTAGGAGGTGGGGTTTTGCTGGAGGAAGTAGATCACTGGGGGTGGGTCCTTCGGGGTATCTTGTCCAGCCCGTTCCCATCTCCCTCTCTCTGCTTCTTGTTGGCCTGGACGTGAAGCCCCTCTGCCACACATTCCCATATCCATAATGTTCTGCCTAAGCACATAGGTTCAAGCAACCACAGACCAAACCTTCTGAAATTGTGAACCAAATCTTTCATCCTGAAGTTGTCAGGAATTTTGTCACAGATGATACAGCATCCCTAGTTTACTTACAATACCTAACACAATGTCTACACATCACTTAAATCATGTGGATTCCCAATGGTACTTAGTGTACAAAAATTTTATGTTTTGCACGGTTCTTGAATTTTTTCTAAATATTTTCGATCCATGATTGAATCTGCAATGCAAAAACTCACAGATGCAGCAGGCTGACTATACATACTCATTGTGATTTTTTTTTCTTGCAGCAAACCATCCCTTTTTTGCTACCTAGCATCCATATAGCTTCTTTCAGTTAACAGTACCCCATTTCCATGTGAGACATAATCCCAATGCCTAGTCCATGGGAAAAGGTAAAATTGATTCTATTCTGCCTTATGAGAGGTGCACAGGGTTAGTCAGTGACCTTCAACAGGGCTTCTGGGAAGCAGGCTCTTTCTCTCTTCAGCTTGATCTGAAGGCTGAGAGAATGAGATAGTTGAGGCAATGCTACTGCCCATCTTACTGCCAAATGAATCCAGACAGGGAGGGCATACTAGTGGTAGCTAAGAAATGAAGAGAAATCAATCTTGTGTACATTATATTAATCCACATTGGTTTTGTGCCTACATTTTTCCACATGTGAACCAATAGTATGTACACATGCATGTACATGCACACGTGTACACTATTGCCATCCTACCCCACAGCACTTGCATAGCTGACTGCCTCTTCTGCTTCATTGCTGCTGGCTTTCTCTGACCCTTCCTATCTAATATTCCTCTCTCAGCTCTCTACCTCTGCCCATCCTACTTGTCTTTAATCCCATTACATATTGTCAAAAGCACACATCATATGCTAATTTTTTAATTTGGTATGGAAAAATTATCAGTTTTTCAGTCCCTTTCAATCAAGGTTTACACAATGCAGGATTATTTTCTAGTTGAGAGAGAGCGAGAGAGGAAGGAGGCAAGGAGAAAAAAAAGTAGGATTCAAAACCAGAATTCAAGTAGAGACCTAGGTAGTAAGTTTCATCAACAGGAGAACAAACTGAGATTTTGTTTAGACAGAAGAGAATTTTGGCTAAACAAATACCTTTAGCATAGATAACTAGGAATATATTATTACGCATTCTGATCTCGACTCCAACCAGTCTTGGCTGACATAATTATGGGACTCCTAAAAGTAACTGCTGGGATTTAAAACACTTGCCACTTCCTTTGAACTGGCTCTATATACGCCAAGAGTGAGTACTTTAGATTAAATGAATAGATTAATAAATATCTTTGGAATATTTATCATTAAGGCTGATTTATGTCCTATTGCCAGCAGTTATTCAAAGAAATGCCACAGTATTCAAAAATATTGCATGTTGTTCTCACTGCTTTGCCAATGCTATGATATCATGTAAGAATGACAGTAGCTATATTCTTTTGCAGCATTATTCATAACAGCCAATAGATATTAAAGCACTTTAAGTTTACATGGGCATTAGCACAGGAACTGCTCATATTTATAACTCTGATGAATGGCCTTTCATTTGTAAATTTATAGCATATCCATAATTTCTTTAAGGAACAATGAAGTTCATTCAAAAAATTGCCACAACATTTATCTATGCAAAGATGATGGATATAGTTTGTGAAATTAAGTGCTTTTAAAAATTAAAATCATATTGCCAAGAAAAGAGACATGTTCTTTCCTGGTTTGCTCACATTTTAAAATGATCAGAAGTGTACTATCAGCAGTCATGATGCTTAATCTAGATAGCACATTAATACACATATTAAATATGTCCAAATATATCATGGTTAGTGTTGTGCAGCACCATTATGAACTGCTGGACCTTACACTTGACTTACATTTCCTATTTTATTTTGCAATTCTACTCCTCTACTTAAAGCTATGAAATATATAGACTATAATTGTGATAGAATGTTGTGCTATTTATATTAATATTTAATATTTACAAATATTTATATAAATGTTTATAAATATGTTAATGTTAATTAATAGATATATTTATTTTTATTTATATTTACTGAATTTACTGTATTTAATTCTTCAGAATTATTCCCCGCACACTGCATGGTCTACTCCAAATTTAAATTACTATAAACTATTACAATTTTTACCATGACTCAAACAAAATATATGTTGTTGTTGTTAGGTGCCGTTGAGTCATGTCCAACTCCCTAGTGACCCTTGTAGGGTTTTGAATGGCTAATTGTTTCGGGATTGCCTTGAGAGTGGATTACCATGTCCTTCTCCCACTTTTACGGTGCTGGGGATCGAACCAGGGACCTCAGAGACTGCAGAGCGGCACTCTGCCAACTGAGCTAAATCCCAGCCCCTACCAAATAAAATATATATTTTACCAAAAATCAAACTATTTTATCCCAACATAGACTTTGCTCATTCAGACAAATCAACAAAGTAAAAGATGGTGAAAGATAATAATTTTCACTTTCACTAAAAGCAGGATGATCAATGTGTAAAGAAGAAATGCATATTGTTTCTCTGTATGATCTGTTTTGGTGACATTCCTGTTCTCCCTTCATTTGTCTTCAAATAAACACGTGCAGGAAACACACTCAAGTCTCAGCGTTTTTTTCTTTTTAAGAAGTTTTTATTTTTTTTTTAATTTATTTATCCTATTGCTATAGTATTTCCTAAAAAAAAATTGAAACTGCATTTAATCCTTTGATTTAGTTATATGACCAACAATGTCCAAATTATTCAACTTTCTTTAGTATTGTGCCATTCAGTTCCAAAATATTATTCCAAATGCTGGCAAAATTTGTGTGAAAAACATTTCTTCCATATAAAGATCTGTATGTTCTGCTTAACACAAATATAATATTTAAAAAAATAAAATATGTTTTACATACCTCAGAGGATCGCTAACTCCTTGTGAACAGGAACATATTTTTCATCATCTTTGGGTCACCAGTGGCTAGCACAGCACCTGGAATATAAACACACACCCCACAAATGTGTCTGAATCAAATGATACAGTGCTGAGTGGAATTCAGTGAAACAACCATTCCATATATCAACCTTTTCCCCCTATATGCTACATTATTGAAGAAGTAGTATACTTTTTTATAAACTTAAATGACAAGTTTATTATAATCATTCAATTCATGCAGATAATTGCATTTAAGTCCTTATTATATCTCTTTCTCATCTTTTGGTTTTGGTAGAGACAGAAAAGTGTCTGAGATCATGTCTTTTGAGCTAGGCTAAAAGAGCTCCAAATCCGAGTTCTACCAGTATAAATCACCTAGCAGTGCCAAACCCAGTTGTCTGTAAAATAAGGATAATTGTTGCATCTTCCTAATAATGTTGTTAAAAGGATTAACGACAGTAACACTTAGCAAGCTGCCTAATGCAGAGTATAATGTGAACATATGAAGATTATTATCTGTTTTCATTCCTCATTCCCTCCCACCCCTTTAATATAGTGAAGAATTAACTTTGCCCAAAGAGAGAAGGCCTTTACCTTTTGCTATTAGGAGGTAATCGCCCGAAACTCAAAATGTCATAGGAGTACCTTTGTTTCCCTGGAGGCATCAGCCAATCTACAGTTTAACAATGTGATGGATGATGGATCTTTGGGTCATGCAGCCTCTACAAGGGGCCAGAAACCACAGGCATCAGCTTAATACCTGCATCCAGAAGGCATTAGCCACATGGACAGTATGTATTCAAGTCCCAAGTGATCAAGTATGTGATCAAGGGTCAAGAGAACTTCCCTGGTTGGCAATGCTCCCATGCATATTGTCACTCTTTGGTGCTAAGAATATAACATTTCCTGACAACAGAAGCTCTGTGTTTGGTACTTCCTCAGAACACCTTATGTACTTCGCCCCTTGGCTGATTTTAATCCATACCCTTTCCCTGTAATTAACTATAACTGAGTATACCATACCACATTTTATTGACCTCTATGAGTCTTTCAAGCAAACTGCCAAACCTAAGAATGGTTTGGGGAACCCTCAAACTTTCAACTGGTGTCAGAAGTAAGGTCTCATATGGAGAACTGGCTCCTTCTGACTTTGACATTGACTAACTATACAGTTGGTTACACTCTTCCATTTTTCTTCCGCAAATCCAGAAAGCCCAAAATGCTTTGAAAGATAGCTCACATTATCACTGAAGTAACTTATCAAAGACCTCATGGTTAAATCTCCTCTGACCAGGTGATGTTTATGTATAGCCTATATGCCAGTGTTTATTTTTCCTTGTAGAAACAGTAACTCCAGCACCATTCCCAGTTATAGATACAGAAAACATTCTTTTTGTTTCTGTTATTTGGTATAATAAATGGTAGTAATATTTAGAAGTAAATGGATCATATACAAGTAAAATTTCTAAAGACTTGTAATAGACTAAGGTCAGATGTTAGAAAATGAACTTCATTAAAAGATTGCTAGTTTTTAAGCAAAATATAAACTAAATCCTGTGTTTCTCCTAAGTGCTCAAGTTGTTACATGCAAAAGATTGCTTATAACTTTGTTTTTTTAAAAAATAAAACCATTACAAACAACAGTTTAGTAGAGAAAATTGTAAGATACTTCCCAAGACATGCTCAACTGGTAAAACACTCCAGAAACAATCAGCCATTTAAAACCCTGTGAGCAGCAGAGAAGCAGTGACATAGTGCCAGACATGGCAGTGTTGGGGAATGTTCTATTCTGTTGTAGATAAGGTCACTATGAGTCGGACCAACTCAACACCATCTATGAGTGATGGCTCCCATGAGTGGCTATATTGCTATTGTTATTCTTCTTAGGTGCCATTGAGTCTATTTTAGCTCACTGATGCCTAGAATGTCAATGTTTATGCGCTCCATTTCTTTTAATGATTTCTAATTTTCCTAGATCCATACTATGTACATTCCATGTTCCAATTATTAATGGATATTTACTGTTCTTCCTCCTCATTTTGAGTCATGCCACATCAGCAAATGGAGGTACCTAGGGCTTTGCTCCATTTCTGTCATTAAAGTCGACTCTACTTTCAGGAGGCAACTTTACCCTGGTCTGGAAGTTCACCTGAAACCTGTCCACCACGGGTGACCCTGCTAGTATCTGAGATACCAGTGGCATAGCTTTCAGCCTCATAGTAACAGGCAAGTCCCCACAGTACGGACATGTGGGAGAGTGGTTATAGTATGTAACACAATTAACTTTAAGACAGATTATCTTGGTAGACTTAAGATAGAGATTTGAAGCATGAAAAGAATCCTACATACCATTGCCATGTTCAGGATAGAAGAGGTCATAGGGAAAGAATAGAGGTAGCCTCTGGAAGTGATAGGAGATCCCCAATTAACAGCCAGCAAAGAAACAGGGACCTCAGTCCTACAACCATGAAGAGCTGAATTCTGCCCACAAGATGTTCCCTGTTGGAAACAGACAATTTTCCCAGAACCTTCAAATAAGAACTCATCATGGCGACCCTTAACTTCAGCCTTGTGATACCCCTGAGCAGAGACCCCAGGGAGGCAGCCAGGGCTGGACTCCTAATGGGCAGAAATGTGCATATGCATAGACATAATTTAAGTCTCTGAGTTGGAGTTACACAGGAACATGGGATACTGCCCTTTATTGACTTCTGTCCAGTTTTTCACTCTGAAAACAAAAATTATTTATGGGCTCTGTTGAATTAACCATCAGACCCCAGTTTGCTACTCCCAATACTGACAATTCATGGACCTACTCTGAACAAGAAATACAAAAGTACTTTGTATTTATTGGTTATATAATAGAGCATTTGGAAAACTCAAGTCTTCATCACCAGTGGTACTGAGAAAGCAACATCTCAATACCCAGTAAGTTACTTCCAACTTTTCTTAAGCCCTTTTAAGGGATGAAAGTCAGCATTGATTGCTCCTTCTTGAGGCAAACTTGAAGAACTACTATGGGCTCAGTGCAGAATACACAGAATCTCTAACTATTTGGAGCAAAGTTGGGGTTACTTGAAAGGAATCTCTTCTAGGAGCTTTTATAGGCTGTGTTACTACAATAGCTTATTGCATTTGCTTTTTATTCATTCACACAACATCATTAATTTTATAAAATATGATGTACTCATGGTAAAAAATGACCAATTTCAATGGCTTTCAAGATAAAAGTCATTCATTCACTGATGTACTACAGTGTGCATGTTGTTGTTGTTGTTGTTGTTAGGTGCTGTCGAGTCGGTATCCGACTCATAGCAACCCTCTGTACAACAGGGGACACACTATTGTCAGTGCTTCTTTGCTGTTCATAGGGTTTTCAATGGCAGATTGATTTTTGGGAGGGGGTGCCAGGTCCTTCTCCCAAGCCTACAGCTTCTGGTGTTCCCAGGTGGTCTCCCATCCAGGTACTAACCAGGCCTGACCCTGCTTAGCTTCTGAGATCTGATGGGATCGGATGCCACAGGGCTACAGCTGCAGGCACAGTGTGCATAGTATGCTAAATTCTGTTAGATGACAGGGATACAATGGTAAGATAGACAAGACCCTGTTCTTCAGTGCATCTTGCTCTTTTGAAAATATACTTCCTATCTTGTACAATAGTAAGATCATGATTAAGTGTTATCTCAGGCTTTACTCCTCCAAGGAGTCCTTTTTCAACCCTCTTAGGCAAAATAACCCCCACACATCTGTCAGTTTGCCGCACTGTGGGGGCTTGCATGTTGCGATGAGGCTGAGAGTTCTGCCACTGTAACCTCAGACATGAGCAAGGTTACCCATGGTGGACAGGTTTTCAGCTGAGCTTCCAGACTAAGACAGACTAGGGAGTAGGACCTGGCGAGCTACTTCCGAAACAACTAGCCATTGAAAACCCTATGGATAGCAAAGAAGCACTGTCAGATATAGTGACAGAAAATGAGCCCCCCAGGTTGGAACGCACTCAAAAGACTACTGGGGAAGAGTTGCCTCCTCCACAGTAGAGTCTATCATGATGACAGAAATAGAGTAAAACCTCAGAGTGCTCAACTTGCTGATGTGGCACAACTCAAAAGGAGGAGAAACAAATGTAAACATCCATTAATAATTGGAACATGGACTGTACATACTATGAATCTAGGAAAATTGTTGTTGTTGTTGTTAGGTGCCGTCGAGTCGGTATCCAAATCTTAGTGACCCGCATAGGGTTTTCAATGGCTGACTGTTTTGGGATTGCCTTGGGAGTGGATTTCCAGGTCCTTCTCACGTTTGTGGTGCTGGGAATTGTACTCGGGACCTCAGAAACTGCAGCGTAGCGCTCTACCAACTGAGCTAAATCCCAACCCCTAGGAAAATTAGAAATCGTTAAAAGAGAAATGGAGTGCATAAACATTGACATTCTAGGCAACAGTGAGCTAAAATGGACCAGCATAGGCCATTTTGAGTCAGACAATCATATGGTCTACTATGCTGGGAATGATAAACTAAAGAGAAATGGGGTTACATTCATCATCAAAAAAGACATTTCAAGATCTGTCATGAAATACAATGTTGTCAGTGATAGAATAATGTCCATATGCCTACAAGGAAGGCCAGTAAATACGACTATTATTCAAACTTATGCACCCACCACTAAGGCACCAATGAAGAAAGGGAAGACTTCTATCAGCTTCTGCAATCTGAAATAGATCAAATGTGCAATCAAGACATACTGATAATCACTGGTGACTGGAATGCAAAGGTTGGAAACAAACAAGAAGGCTCAGTAGTTGGAAAATATGGTCTTGGTGACAGAAATGAAACTGGAGATCACAAGATAGAATTTTGTCAGACCAATGACCTTTTCATTGCAAATACATTTTTTCAACATCATAAACGGAGACTATACACATGGACTTCGCCAGATGGAACACACAGGAATCAAATTGACTACATATGTGGAAAGAGATGATGGAAAAGCTCTGTACAAAATGTCAAAACAAGACCAGGTGCTGACTGTGGATCAGACCATCAACTTCTCATATGCAAGTTCAAACGGAAGCTGAAGAAAATTAGAACAAGTATACGAGAGCCACAGTATGACCTTGAGTATATCCCACCTGAGTTCAGAGACCACCTCAAAAATAGGTTTAATGCATTAGACACAAATGACAGGAGACCAGAAGAGTTGTGGCATGACATATAAGATATCATTCAAGAAGGAAGCAAAAAGTTCTTAAAAAGACAAGAAAAAAGAAAAGACCAAATTATGTCAAAAGAGACACTGGACCTTGCCCTCGAACATAGAGCAGCTAAAGCAAAAGGAAGACATGAGGAAGTTAAGGAACTAAACAGAAGATTTCAGAAGGCAGCTCAAGAAGACAAAAACAAATATTACAATAACATGTGCAAAGAGCTGGAGGCAGAAAACAAAAAGGGAAGAACACGCTCTGTGTTTCTCAAGCTTAAGGAAGTGAAGAAAAAATTCAAGGCTCGAGTGGCAGTATTGAAAGATTCTACAGGGAAAATATTAAATGATGCAGGAAACATCAAAAGAAGATGGGAAGAATACACAGAGTCATTATACAAGAAAGAATTGGTAGATGACCAACCATTCCAAGAGAATGCATACGAAGAGGAACCAATGGTGTTGAAGGATGAAGTGGAAGTTGCCTTGAAAGAACTGGCAAAACACAAGGCTCCAGGAATTGATGGGATACCAATAGAGATGTTTCAACAAACAGATGCAGCACTGGAGGTGTTAACATGTTTATGCCAATAGATTTGGAAAACAGCTACTTGGCCAACTGACTGTAGGAGACCCATATTTGTGCCTATTCCCAAAAAAGGGGATCCAACTGAATGTGCAAACTATCGGACAATATCATTAATATCGCACACCAGCAAAATTCTACTAAAGATCATTCAGAAGCAACTGCAGCAGTATATGGACAGGGAATTACTGGAAAATCAAGTGGGATTCAGAAGAGGGCAGGGAACCAGGGACATCATTGCTGATGTCAGGTGGACATTAGCTGAAAGCAGAGAATATCAGAAAGATGTCTATCTATGTTTTATTGACTATGCAAAAGCATTTGATTGTGTGGATCATAACAAATTATGGATAACACTTCGGAAAATGGGAATACCAGAACACCTAATTGTGCTCATGAGAAATCTGTACATGAACCAGGAGGCAGTTGTTTGAATAGAACAAGGAAACACTGAGTGATTTAAAGTTGAGAAAGGTGTGCGTCAGGGCTATATACTTTCACCCTATCTCTTCAATTTATACGCTGAGCAAATAATCCGAGAAGCTGGACTTTATGAGGAAGAACATGGCATCAAGATTGGACGAAGACTCATTAACAACCTGCGTTATGCAGATGACATAACTCTGCTTGTTGAAAGTGAAGAGGATTTAAAACATTTACTGATGAAGATCAAAGATCACAGCCTTCAATATGGGTTACGACTAAACATCAACAAAACAAAAATCCTTACGACTGGGTCAGCACGCAACTTCACAATAAATGTAGAAAAGATTGAGGTTGTCCAAGATTTTGCTTTGCTTGGCTCTATAATCAACACCCGTGGAAGCAGCAGTCAAGAAATCCAAAGATGCATTGCTCTAGGAAAAGCTGTGGCAAAAGATCTCTTTAGAGTATTGAAAAGCAAAGATGTCACATTGAAGACGAAGGTGCATCTGACTCATGCCATGGTATTTTCAGTGGCATCATATGGTTGTGAAAGCTGGACTTTGAACAAGAGAGACAGAAAAAGAATTGATGCTTTTGAATTGTGGTGCTGGAGACATCTATTGAATATACCATGGACTGCCAAAAGAACCAACAAATCTGTCCTAGAAGAAGTGCAACCAGAGTGCTCCTTGGAAGCAAGAATGGCCTGACTACGTCCTACATATTTCAGACATGTAGTCAGGAGAGATCAATCCCTGGAGAAGGACATCATGTTTGGGATAGTGGCAGGTCCATGCAAAAGAGGAAAACCCTCCAGCAGATGGATTGATACAGTGTCTGCAACAATAGGCTTAAACATACATAAGATCGTTTGCCTGGCACAGAATTGGCAAGTGTTTTGATCTGCTGTACATAGGGTCGATCTGCTGTACATAGGGTCGCTATGGGTCGGACTCGACTCGACGGCACCTAACAACAACAACAACAGGCAAAATAAGGTGGTCCTTTTCTGCTCTCATAAATACTATATCTAATGATATAAAATTTATCAAATTGTATTATAACTACATGGTATTCCATGTCTGCATCTTCTATAAGAAGAATGTAGAAGAAAATTCAAGAAGCATGTGCACCCCAAATTCCTACAGTCAATAAATCATTATGAATGCGTCAATATTCTTGGGACAACCTAAGACTGGACAAAATTCCTCCTAGAGAGAAAAATACACAGACTGTCCCCACCTTGCCACAGTTGACTTATGATTTTTTGACTTTAGGATGGCATAGAAGCAAACTCATAGAACCATTTTGTTTTTCACTTTCAGCACAGTATTCAATAATGGTATAAATATTTTGTACTTCATTACAAACTAGGCTTTGTGTTATAGATGGTTTTGCCCAAGAGTAGACTAATATAAGTATTGTGAGCATGATTAAGATGGGACAGGCTAGGCTGTAATATTTGGTTTTCCAGGTGTATTAAATGCATTTGCCATAAGATAGTGTTACCTTCTTGTGAGTTTATCTGGATATAAGCCCATCGTAAGTCAAGGAGCATCTGTTCTGGATATATACATACTAGAGAGATAGTATTCTAAGTTGACAGTAGGAGCCAGGCAGGTGATGGGCCCAACACATTTCAGGTATTCCTAAATTCCTTCTCTCTCCCACACCATCTTGATTAGCAGCTCCCAGTGGATGCCCTGCAGAGACACTCCAGCATACAAACCGAGAATCAGCCATCTGAAACTCCCAAAGACACTGGAGCTCTGGGCAGCTGTTCTCTCTGAACTCTTAACCAGATTTTCATCCAAAGCTTATAATAATATTAAGAATATCCTTCTATGCTTGGAGCAGAAAGGAGCGATAAGATGGAATACTGCTATTTCACGTAAATAATAGATACATTTAGTTAGTTAGGTGCCATCAAGTTGGGTCCAACTCATAGCAACTCTATGCATAACAGAACAAAACACTACCCAATGCTGTGCCATACACACAATCCTTATTATGCTTAAGCCCATTGTTGTAGCTTCTCATTTTGAGTTGTGCCACATTAAGGTTTAATCTACTTTGAGGAGGCATTGTCCAACCGGGGGGGGGGTCACTTTCTAGCACTATATTTAACAATGCTTCTCCACTATTCATAAGGTCTTTGATGGCTTATTGTTTCTGGAGTGGTCTACCGGGTCCTCCTCCCTAGTATGTCTTAGTCTGGAAGCTAGGCTGAAAGCTGTTTACTATGGCTGTTTCAATAGCATCTAATCTTTCAAAGCCCATATGGTGGGCTTGCTGGTATCCGAAACACTGGTGGCATAGCTTTCAGCATCACAGCAACACACAAGCCCCCACAGCATGACAAGCTGACAGACATGGGGGATAGACACATAGTGATTTTTAAATACAACACTGACAAACTCAAAACAAATGCCTCATTCACAAGGTTGGGCAGGTGCAGAGTCACCACCTGACAGTAGCACCTCATTGCATTTTACATCTTAGGTGACCCACCCACTCCATCCTAGTATTGGGCCAACAGGGAAAGGAGAAACTAACAAGCAAAATGAGATACTTTGGCATAGAGTGATTTTGTGTTCACTTTTTACTACCTTTTTAACCTGCCAAGTAGAGCCGGGGCTCTGGAAGAGAACTGATTATGAAAACAGCCCGTTTTTCCTTGGGTATTAAAGTGGATGAATTTTGATCCCATTAGATGTGTATCAAAATTCATTATAATGTTTTATCAACATTTTCCTATTTAAATGGCTCTGGTTACTGTAAGAAAAATAAACCGTGTTTTTCTTTCTGCCCTCGCTAAGCATATTGGGCCTACTTATTCCTATACTGTTAAAAACTACATATTAGTGCACTCAACATGCAAAAGGAACCAAGAACATCAATTTCTTTCAGAGTGAGTAAGAAAGATGGCCACTTATAATCCCTGGCAACCTAAAGCATATTTTCTAATATCTTCTTGTGAAGACTGCCAAAAAGATACATGACCTAAAATCTGAAATGGTAATAAATCTAAGGTACTATGGCAACTGGGCTGGGATTTAGCTCAGTGGGTAGAGCGCTGTGCTGCAGTCTCTGAGGCCCCGAGTTCAATTCCCAGCACCACAAAAATGGGAGAAGAGCCTGGCAATCCACTCCCAAGGCAATCCCGAAACAGACAGCCATTGAAAACCCTATGAGGGTCGCTATGAGTCGGATACCAACTCGACGGCACCTAACAACAACAACAACAACAACTATGGCAACTGGCCTAATTTAAACCTTTAACCTGTGTGCCATGGTTTCTTTTACAAATTCCAAGAACTTTTCCATTTTCTAGCAAGGAAGTAGCCATGTGCATATGAAGATAGCAGTGTTATACTAGAAACTGGCTAAGGCATATGGGATCGATGTCTCTGCTCTGACAGCTAGCTGAGTGTTCTTAGACAAGTCACGTGATCTTTCAGGACATCACATTCATCACATTAAAGGGCCTACACCACTTCAGAAGTTCCATCCTGCTGTGAGATCTCTGTCAAGTAGAAGGTGGTTTCCAATAGCATCTAATCTTTCAGATTCATAAATTTAGGCACAAAGAAGTTAACTGAGTAGCTAATTGTGATAGAAGAATTGGTAGCATGAAGAGCAAGAGACAGAAATGCTAAATGAGATCTTGGTGGTCAAGAATAATCATAACAACAAACACTTCCACGATCACAGTAGTTACTATGAGTAGGTACCACGCTAAGAGCTTTGTGTGTGTACCTGGCTTAATTCTGAGAACAATCCTCTGTGAGAGGCACTTTTGTTAGACCATTTTACGGAGAAGAAAACTGATACCCAGAGATTAAGTGCACAAGGTCAACACAGCCAGAAAGCCCTCAGTTATCTACGTTCTTCCAATTAACTGCATCAGTTAATTCAAATAAAAAGTATATGACAAAAGAAATTCTAGAACCACTGCATATTAGAAATACTTAAAACAACCACTTCTGAAATAGAAATTAAAATGCAGGAAAAGTAGATGATCAAAAAGTATATTTTCATGAGGTAGTGGTACATAGGGGGCTGGGGTTTGGCTCTGTTAGTAGAGTGCCACTCTGCAACCTTTGAAGCCCTGAGTTTGATCCCCAGCACTGCAAAAATGAGAAGGGGATGTGGCATCCTACTCCTGAAGCAATACCCTAACAATCAGCCATTGAAAACCCTATGAATAGCAGAGAAGCACCAGCAGAGTGCCAAGCATGGCACAGTGCTGGGAAACGTGTAGTTGTGTTGTACATAGGGTCACTATGAGTTGGACCTGACTCAACAGCACCTAACAACAACAGTGATATATAAATGAAGGCAAAGGGGAACTAACTATAAAGGACCATCATTTGTTAACTTCATTGTCTGAGTAAGGAAAATTAGTTTACTGAGGGTAATGGTGGGACTGGGCCTGGACCCCAAAGTTTCCTCTTTTCTAGTGTCTTCTCTTCTTATTGTTTTGCTAATGCTTTTGGAAAGACAATAGCAGGTGAATCCCTGGTTGCACCCACTAGCTAAAATGACCATATGCCTCAGTTTCCACATATATAAAAGATGAGAAATAATACCTATTCTATACAGTTGCTGGGAGGATTAAAGCAATTACTGCCCATCAAACACTCAAAACTATTCCTGGCACCCAGTAAGCACCTAGTAAGTGTTGGTTTTTTATTATTACTACAATAGCAATAGCACATTTAGAAATAAGGAGGTCAAGAGATCAACAGCCACTCAGCAGCACAGTGAGGAGATTGTTAACAGGCTTCTTAATAGCATTTGAGATATTCCAGACTTTCCATCTACAAACTCTTCCTACTCTCCTATGCATACTATATAGACAACAGAGGTAAATTTTTGTCAAAACTAAAGGTACAGGAAATGTTCAAAGTAATTTTAATAGCAAGGTGTGAGGTAGAAGTCATAGCTTCCAACCTTAGCTTTACCATTGGGTATTTGGACCCGGGAAAACCAGATCATGTCTCTGAGACTCATTTTCCTTCTTGATACTCTCCTACCTTGGGGTCCTAACTGGAGTCTCCTTAAATTTCATTAACTGAGATCAAAAGGGAGATTTAATGCATAAATTTTTTCAAATTCTTACCAAGTGAACAACATATAACCTTCAATTCCCAAAACTTTTTTTTTCTGTTTTGCATCAGATTTCCTGCCATTACTAAATTAGGTGTGATTATAGGAAAACATATATAATTTGCAATTCAAACAGCCTTTAACCTTAAAAGGATTTCCATGGGTGGAAGAAACAGAATAAGTCCCCTCACTCCGTCTTTGGCATAGCCCACCACTTGCTTAAGGGATCTTAACTCATAAATGAGGAGCACTGTATAGCTTTAAAATGACTTCATTCCCATATTTACATATTTTTAATAGGGCTATGATGAATCTCCTTCCGCTTGACTCCTATTTTGAGCTGTGATATTTTAATCTCCATTCTTGCTGCAACTTAGCAGATGAATGTGCAGTGTGACAGAGCTCAGAGGAAATAGTATAAATAAAGCAAAGTGGAGCTATGACATCTCACATTTTATAGCTTTTTTATTGTAGCCGAAGCATAAACAGAGCACAGCTGTGTTATACTTACCGCTGTGAGCACTCCCTCAGTCCTCACCCCCCACTGCTTTTAAAAAGACAGTGTTCTTATTCAGAAGGCTTCAGTCTTGGGCAGCTTTCCCCATCAGGCCATCCTCTGCCCCAGAACCTCCACAGCTGACTCATTTCTCCTCTTACAGATGTAGGTCTGTCATGTCCCACATCATTCATCTGATTGAAGACCAGTATGCCAAGTGCAACCCAGGTTGTACCACAGCAAAAGCTCAGTGCTCTCACCTGTGGGAATAAGGCTCCACAACCAAAAGGGTGATGTCTGCTCTTAGACCCACACTTCACCCAAATAATTTACAGATACTCTCAAGAGGACACAGGCAATTAGCTGGAAGTCTTCAAATATGGTGCATTATCTTAAGGAAAGCCCCCTTTCAGATGAGATTTTATTTCTCACTCTCACATTATTTCTGAGTGATGTTTGGGTGAAAGTTGGAAATTACAAGAGGGGCAAATAGAGAGAAGAGTGGTGGTGATTTACGCAAAATAATTCTACATTCTCATATAATCATTAGGTTTAGAATCGTTTAGTAAGTGTGAAAAAGACAGAGAACAAATTGGGTGTGGGGTACACACCTGTAATCCCAGGGACTTGGTAGGTGGTGGCAGGCGGATCACAAGAGTGAGGCCAGAGGCAACCTTGTAACTTACTAAGACCCTGTCTCAAGATAAAAATAAATTAAAAATTGGCTGGGGGTGCAGTCTAGTGGCAGAGCACTTGCAAAGTATGCACAAGGCCCTGAGTTCATCCCCTCAGTACAGGAAAAAAAAATAATAATAAAAAAAAGAAATAGCAAGCACATTCTATACCCTGACAACTATGGGGTTATATGCAAATGGTTGATGAGTCCAGAACAGGCACCTGATCTAAGCTAGCCAATCACAGTCCTTCCCTGAGACATTTCATTTAAGTAGAATGGAGAAAGCTGTGAGCTATACAACTCCAGTGCTATTAACTATACTGATACTTCCTCCCACATGGAGAAACCTCTGTTGCAGCAAGAAAGAATTAAAGTCAACGTTCAAAATGACAAGGAGAAAAGAAAAAGGATCAAGCCCTGACAGTGTGACTCTTGGTTCTAACTGTTCCTGAGACCCATCTACATTCCTGCCCTCCCTGCTCCTTGGTTATCTGCTTAGCTTTTCCCCAAAAATTCCAGTGCTTTTTCTTAAACTGCCTCAAATTGAATTTTGCCACTTAAAAAATAAAAATTTTGGAAAAAGTCTTAATTATTATACCTTCCAGATTCTTCTATTTCGATTGTGCTGGGATGTACTCTTCCTTTTTCAAATACCACCACACTATTAATGGGAAGAAAAGAAAACAACTGGGCTGGTAGAACAATGTGTAATAAAAATTCAAAAGACACATGCATCCAAGTGAAAAGAATATAGGGCATAGTAGCCTATACATTAGAGAAGCAGAATGAGAGACAGAAAGATTGATTTGCATCATCATTAACATCGAAGAAGAAAAAGCATAAAAGCACAATAGCAGCCAATGCTACCTCCATTGACACACGTAATTGTTTCAAAACAACAGGCCCAACTGGGCTAAGTAGGGGCATAGTTGGTATCCCAAGCTTCTCAGCTATCTATCCGCCCAAAGTTGCTCTTCTGCCAAGCTCATTGTTTACCAAGCTGCCAGCCCAGCCCAGGGATCTGATTAGCAATTTGCACTTTTGTGAGAGGATTAACAGAATTCCTTTGTTTTGATGTCGGATTATCAAACTGCATCTTTAAAGAGGTGTGACCTCATCCAGATTCATAAGCCTGCTCCCTTGAGAATGACTTGAATTTTACTCCACTTGCGCAACATATAATTTCATAAAGGAGTTACTGTCAAAACATGGTACTCAATTCTTGATGTGTGTGAAGAAGCACATTTGTAATGTAAATAACCTCAGAAGTTTTGTGATATTTTAAAATAACCCATCTGGTGGGAAAACAAGAATTTTCAACCCATTTGGTTCCAGCACTAGCAAATTAGTGTGTAACTATCTCATAGAACCCAGAGATAATCCTCATCCCCAGGCTGAGATTCATGGTGCATTTATTTCCAAGGACAAGTGTTTGTAATTGTTCTAGTTCTCTAGAAGCATTTTTGTAAAGGCAGAATAAATAAGAGAGTAAACTGAGGAAAGCCCAAGAATTTGAAAGCTAAGATCAAAAGGATAATGATATCAACTTGTTAATAGCATGGGTTACATAGGTCAGGCCTTTTCTAAATATAAAGATGAATGAGGAAAATACAATTAGAGTTTTCTATGTCTAAGTTTGTCTAGCAACAGAAAACTAATCAGAAAGAGAAGACCCTAAAATTTCCACCCAAATTTGAAACAAGTTAACTTCCAAGGGGGACATCTACAAGGCAATAAGCAATAGATAAGAGAAAATTAGTCCGCAGGCCCTGCACTAGTGCAATCTTTACATGAGGGGAAAAGGCAAATAGAATGTGCAAGCACAGTGTGGCCTCTGGAAGACATGTTTTACTGGTGTGAGACAAAGGCATGCATTACTGGTGTGAGATCCATACTGGTAAGTACATAGCTGCCCATTTCAGCTACAAATGACTTAAGGACAGTCTGGCCATGACAAAGGCCTGAAAAACCACACACTGCTGCAGATCAAGGGATGGCTTTAATCGCTGAGAAATTAAACACCCAAACAAACAATCCAAACACTCTATTTCATAAAAGGTAAACAAGTATTATTAAATATGCCAGTTAGTTTTTGTATTAATACAGACTGTTACCCCAAAGTTGATAGATTTGGTAATGGTTAAGTAGTAAACTTTCAATGATACAGTGAGTGTATTAGGCAGGCCTTGATGAATAAGGTACAAGGTGTGTTTGTGTAAAAGCACAGTATATATACATTCCTCTGTCATATCAATAAGGCAGTTGTGCTAAGTAATAAAAATAGGTGGTTATGTGGATTAATGAAAGTGCATGGAAAAATTTTTTTCAATATCCAAGTCACATTTTTCTATGTTATAACTAGTGAAAGGGACAAGAACTTAAAAAAAATTCACTAGTTTCCTATGAATTCTTCTTTAAAAACCCCTCTCTTATATTTGGAAATAGCGCTTCTATACATATTATTTGCTAGTCTTGCCTTAATAATGAAATTGGAAATGCATTTAAAAAGGTGAATCCAACTTTTTGCTAGTTTCTGTTTGCTTTTTTGAGACAGGATCTCACCACATAGGTAGCCCAGACTAACCTGGAATTCTTTATTATAGCCCAAGCTGACCTCAAACTCAGTTCTGCCTCTGCCTCCCAAGTGCTGGCATTGCAGGTGTGCTCTACCAGGCCTTCACTGGATCAAATTTCTTATGAGTGACCTGCACATGGTTTGCCATTCCATAAACTTTGATACTTTAAGACTTACAGTTAGCTAGTAGGGATGTGATAGATATATCAAGCAAATACTTCAGACAGTAGGAATGAAAACTAAAAATAATTTAGTAAGAATGTGACTTTACCCCCAAAGCTGCCTATGTGGAATTCAACAAGAAAACAATGTGCAATTCTTTATGACTTCTCTGGCCATAAATACAGAATGACAGCCAAAATCAGCCCTGAATTATTCATTCATTCGGCAAAGATTTACTGAATGTCTCTCTTACCAGGGACTATCCTGGGCTCTAGGGGTGAAGCAGTGAACAAAATGGTCCAAGCTCCTTTTCCTCCTGAAACTAATATTTTACTCAGCAAAACAAAAATAAACAAGATAAATAAGGTAGAGATAAATACTACATTAGACGTTGTTTCTTGTGAGGTGCCATCAAGTAGGGTTATCAATGACTGATTGTTTTTTGGGAGTGGGTTGCCAGGTCGTTCTCCCAAGCCTATAGCACCTGGTGTTCCCAGGCAGACTCACACCCAAGTACTAACCAGGCCCAACTCTGTTTAGCTTCTGAGATCTGATGGGATCAGATGCTGCAATGGTATCGCTGCAGGCCACTGTGTTAGATAGGGATATGCTAAGGAGAAAAATTAAAGTGGGGAAGACCGAAAGTGTTGGAAGAGGGCTAGGTGCAATTTTAAATAGGGTAGAGAGGGGGTGCTCACTGAGAAAGTGCCATTTAAGACAGGAAGAATGTGCCTGAAGGAGTCATGTGGTTATGGGTTATCACAGCAGGAGGGAAAGGCCCTAAAGGGGCAGGGGAGAGCCTTCGCATGGGAGAAGCAGCAGTGGGCAGCATGACTGCAGCAGAGTGAGTAAGGTTGAGAGAGTGACAGGTGGAGCAGGCAGGAGACAGGGGCAAGGATGCCTCTGCTCACTGAGCGTCACAGGAAGGACTCCCCAGGGGCTGGGAGCCACTGGAGGGCCTTGAGCAGAGGCTAACTTCCCACTGAAGGAGAAAAGGGTGGAGGCATGCAGACAGGCGCCTACAGCCCTAAGGAGGAATGGCCCATGGTTTGGCCAAACTGGAAACAGTGGAGATGAGAGGTGGTGAGACTCTGGAAGTGTTGGGAAGGTAGTGTTGTTGAGGATTTAGATATGGGGTGTAGGTGAATGAGAGGAGCCAAGAGTGATGATGAAGCTGGGCATGGTGGGGCACACCTGTAATTCTAGCGACTCAGGAGACGGAGACAGGAGGATTGCAAGTTCAAGACCAGAGGCAGTCGGCATAATTTAGTGAGACCCTGACTCAAAAAGTAAAAAAATGGGCTGGGGGTGCAGCTCAGTGGCACAGTACTTGCAAAACATGCCAGTGCAAGGCCCTGGGTTCAACCCCCCGTACTAGGAAAAAAAAAAAAAAAAAGATTGATGATGAGCTTTCAGTTCTGAGCAATGGGAGGAACAGATTTGCCTTGAACCGGGAAGACTTTAGTGGGCACAGGTGTGGGACTTATTAGGAAATAGCTATACATGTCCCTGTGGAGCTGCAAGGTAGTGATTCAGGTACATGATTCTGGAGTTCAAGAGAGAGACTGTAACAGAAAAGAAACATATCCCCAAACAACATTCTTCCTAGCTCTGACACCACTAACAATGACTGTTTACACACAAGGCTTTATTTCAGTGATGCAGCCGAATTGGCAGTATCTTAGATGATGACCTTTAAAAAATGCAGAAATCCTTACGTAGCCATTTGTTTTTAATAGAGACCATCTCTTAGACCAGCTAATCATAGATCAATAAATCATAGGCAGCTAAATTCATACTGTTCACACATGCAATTAATACTATAGTAATAGCCTGGGTTTCATGATCTGACTTGATAAGTAGGGTTCAGAACAGTGCCATATATATATATATATATATATATATATGCCTCACACTTTTCCAGGAATAGCAGAGAAACTTTCATGTATGCTTTTGAATGCCTAGTGCGATCTCATGCTTGGGACATTTTAAGCTTCACATTTTATCTTTAATATTTATGTGGAATTTAAAAAAAAATTAAAATGCTAAATATATTCCAGTTTACATGAAATTACCTAACGTTCTCCCAAAATCATTATGTAAACGTGACTTTGATAATTACATACTAATTTACAATCATTATCACTTCATCATCACCACTACCATCACCATCATCATAGCTGTTTTGGTTTCTTTTTAGTCCTGGGGGTTGCATCCACAGCCTCAGGCATGCTAGGCAAGTGCTGTACCACTGAGCTGTAACTCTGACCTCTTTTTTATACTTTTATTTTGAGGCAGGGTCTAAGTTGTGCAGACTGCCTCTAGCCTCAACGTCATGATCCTCCTGCCTCAACCTCCCACCTCACTGGGATTACAGGAGTGCATCACTGGTGTGATGCTACCATAGCTATCTCTTATTCAGCCCTAGTATGTGTTATGCCTTGTGTTTTACTTTTACAATACTGTATAGTGAGTTCTGTGTATTATTTTATATGTATTAATTTCATCCTACTATTAATCCTGTTATTCATAGATGTTTCCTACATTAAATCCAGATTCCTCATGAGAAAAAGACTTATAAATACTCATACTGGTTCTCTTTCATTATATAACGAAGAAGAAAAAAACAGTGAAGAATAAAGCAACATACGTTAAGTATATAGAACTGGAAACAAGTGAGAAAGTTTCATTCCTGGATACACGTATTATGACCGGGGAATGTCTAATTGACCAACAGAGTTTTATAATTTCCAATACCACTGAAATGACTTTCTTAAAATGAGTTGGTGATCTATATTTGAGTTGCAAGGTAATAAAAATTAAAATAGTACTTGTAGAAATAAGCAAGTATTCTAAAACTACTAGCTTTTAGTAAATAGTAAATTTTACTGTAAAAATATTGAGGTAAAAAACAGAGTAATTTCTACAAATCTAAAAAGTCTTTAATCAAGTATTTACGGGATATATCTTAATGTCCAGAAATAAAGATAAATAGGAAAGCATATTCCATAGTCTCTAGTATTTCTTCCAAATCCTACATCCATTTTAAGCTGGCAGGCCTTATGAGTGGTTTATTTGGATATTGTCCACATTTGTAAATGAGCATCTTCATTTCTGTATTTTGGCACAGGACCATGTAAATGATTATACTGGTATATATTTAATGTAGTAGATATAAAACATGGCACAAAGTAGAAGTACCAATTTTAGAAAACCCTCAAAGTCATCCGATAACTCTCTAAAGTCTTTAATGTAAGTAGCCTGCAGACCACAGGGTTGCTGAATGCAGCATTTCCCTTAACGTGGTCATGCAGGTGATGGTCCCCTCTCCTCACATCCCTTTCATTCCATCCCTGTAGAGCTGTCTTTGCCAAAGGAGTGAGGATGTGCATAAAGCATGCCTTGTGGGGTCCTGAGGTAGGGAGAGACATCATTCCCCACCTCCACAACCCCAGGATGAAGAGTCCTGGTGAAACATGCAGGAGAGCAGACTACACAGAGGCTTCTTTGACATCTTTCATGTGTCATGAAAGCTGATGGTAATTTTCTTAGAGGGAATATGAAAGTACCATCTTTTTGCTGTCATTTTAAACTAAAAGGGAAAGTAGGACTAATATACATAATCAGTAAAATTGTTAAGCCGGCAAATTTTATTTCTCCAAATCCTAGATATTCTTTGATGAAAAGCTTCTTAATTTTCCTTCTGCCAGTTACTCTCCAGACAGACAATCTCAGGCCATAGTAGAGTCCAATTTATTTGTTTGAAATCAAAATGAACAGCTCACACTCAAAATATTTTCTTTGCTTACCCACTCTCATCAAAATGCACCAACTCTACACTCTATCAGCCAAAGCCCAAACCTTGACCTTCCAAGATCATAGTTGGCCAAATGATAATAAAATTGGTGCCAGTGTGCCTGTGATTGGAAACGGAAACTTGAAAGTTGCAGATCCATCACACAAAACTGCCATCCCCTGCATAATTTCACTAGTATCATCTCAGGTTCCATCCAATCCTACTCCCAGAGATTAAAATTCACTTCAATTTGAGGCATCATTGAATTCTAACTTTCCTTTACAGGTCTCAGTTCTATAGTAACACAGAATCGCTGTGTCTTCACCCCAAATGCATGCTTCAACCATCACCCAGCTCTGTTCCCTAGGATGCTGACTTCCATGGGTCACATGAAGAGACTCTGTGCTCCCGGCTTTTGGTTGGGTGTTGTAAGTAGGAGGCATCCACATGCAATCAGAGCACAGAGTAAGGGCGAGATCATGGTATGTCTTCCTGAATCTCCTTCTTCCAGGGACTGTCAGAATCTGGTGGTCTCTCCAATCAGGTGGACCTCTCCCTACTGCTCTCTATCCAAACCTGTTCATGTCCAGGGGTGGTGACAATTCCCTTCCATTATTACCCCCAGAGCATTGTACCAATCATGACTGGCGTATTTACTTCATAACAATTTTATCAAGCTATAAACAAAATTTACCCCTTATACAATTCAGTGGATTTTAATATAATCACTGAGTTGTTAGATCATTACAATAAATTTTGAAATGTTTTCATCATTCTAAAAAGAAAGCCCATGCCTATTAGCAGTCACTTCCCATTTCCTGCTAACCCCTCATTCCCAGGCAGCTACAAATGTACTTTCTGTCCATATAGATGTGGTTGCCTAGATGTCCATTTCATACAAATGTAATCATATAATATAGGTTCTCTTGTGCCTGATTTCTTCCATTCAGCATAATGTTTTCAAGGTTTATCCATGTATCAATACCTCTCTTTTAACTGCCAAATAATATTTCATTGCTTGGATAATAAAACACACTTTATTCATCTACTCAAATATTGACAGATACTTTGTGTGTGTGGTACTGGGGAGTTGAACCCAGGATCTCATGCATGCTTTTCGCAAACACTCAACCCTTCAGCTGCACCCTCAGCCCATTTTTTACTTTGTATTTTGAGACAGGGTCTCACTATGTTATGCAGGTTACCTGTGGCCTCGAACTTGCAATCCTCCTGCCTCTGCCTCCTGAGTTGCTGGGATTACAGGCATGCACTACTGTGCTCAGCTGGGCAGATACTTGATTATTTCTTCTTTTGGCTATCAAAAATAATTGTGCTATAAATAGTGTACACATGGTTTTGTGCAGACATAGATTTTCATTTCTCTTAAGTAGATTCCTAGGAATGGAGTTGATGAATCATATTTTCATTTCTCTTAAGTAGATTCCTAGGAATGGAGTTGATGAATCATATGGTAACTCGTGGGACTATACCCCCTCAAATTGTTTCATTCATTTCCATCATGTTTCTTGTCAGACCCTGACTGACTCAAAGAATAATTTTTTCACATTTCCAAAAATTGTTTTGAAATCCCCCAAGTCTGTCTTTCTCAGCCTAAATAACTTATTATTATGTATTTTACCAGCTTTAGACATTATATTGTCAGTTATATTGTCCTTCAAAGTATCTTACCCAGAATTGACACACATGAGCTGACCAGCACACATTTCACTGGGTGACTCTTATTGGCTGTGGACATTGTCTTACATTGATGATGCAAAAAGTGACAACTTCCTCTTGCTTAAGCAGCTCAGTCCTACTGTTGACTAACATTAAACATAAAACCAAACAGAAGATTTTGACAATGGAATATTAATTCAGACATTTCCCACCTGTAATTGACTGATCTTTAGATTGTTGTTGTTGTTGTTAGGTACCGTCGAGTCAAGTCTGACTCATAGCGACCCTCATAGGGTTTTTAATGGCTGACTGCTTTGGGATTGCCTTGGAGTGGGTTGCCATGTCCTTCTCCCATTTTGCAGTGCTGGGAATCGAACTTGGGACCTCAGAGACTGCAGAGCAGCGCTCTACCAACTGAGCTAAATCTCAGCCTTGATCTTTAGATTACATGTTGAATTATTTCAACACCACTAAATTTCCTCTCTGGGGCTGGGATTTAGCCCAGTGTGTAGAGTGCTGCGCTGCAGTCTCTGAGGTCCCGGGTTCAACTCCCAGCACCACAAAAATGGGAGAAGGACCTGGCAATCCACTCCCGAGGCAATCCCGAACCAGTCAGCCATTGAAAACCCTATGAGGGTCGCTATGAGTCGGATACCGACTCGATGGCACCTAACAACAACAACAACAAATTTCCTCTCAAGTCTTACCCAACATTGAGCCTATCATTAACTTCCTGAGAATCAAATAACATAAAATAGGTCAAAGCACTATGTATGAGTTTTCCAAAAAAAAAGAAAATCAAAGTGTTACTTCCCTCAATTTCATCAAAGTTCTTAATAAAAATAATAAAGAGGATAATTCTATGAACAGAAAGGATGGCACCTGTTTACAAGTCTCTCTTATGTTGATAACCATACACTATCTTCTTTAGGTATTATTCTTCACCTTTAAACTTTAATATCATTGTTGTTAGGTGTCCTAGAGTCAGTGTCTGCCTCACAGCAACCCCAGTGCAACAGGTGAAACAGAATTGTCAATGCTTCTCTGCTATTCCTAAGGTTTTCAACGGCTGATTGTTTTTGGGGAGTGGGTTGCCAGGTCCTTCGCCCAAGCCTATAGCACCTGGTGTTCCCAGGTAGTCTCCCATCGAAGTACTAACCATGCCCGACCCTGCTTAGCTTCTAATTGACAGGATTAGACTTCACACTGGTACAGCTGCAGGCCTTTATGATCATACTGTCAACTAAATCGATGTCCTTTCTAATTCATCAGAATTTCTTGACATAGTATAAAACCACCTTTTAAAAATCATGATGATATCAGATGATAGGAAGGCAATTTTGCATGATGAGGTCTTTGAGTTGAACACTGCTTTCCTTCTAAGTGTTCAGGAATGATCTGTATAATGACAAGATTTTACTAACTCCCTTAAAACATAATATTGAAGAAATACGTTTCTTCTATTTTAAATTCAGGGTAACTTCACTCACTTTGAGTGTTCTGACACTTCTGCATATTCTTTAAATTTACCAACAATGGGTCTTTAAAGACAACTTCAAAGTTCGTTACCACCTCTTTTCCCAATACACATGAGTTAATTATGAGATCTCTCACCTTCAACACCTGAATTCAAAACACCTGATATCACTGGGGATGAACTCAGTCGGTGGAGGGCTGCTGTGCACTCTTTCCAGCCCTGGGCTCAATCCCCAGCATGAGAGAGAGAGAGAGAGAGAGAGAGAGAGAGAGAGAGAGAGAGAGAGAGAGAGAAAGGCAAGGAGGGATGAAGGGAGAGAGGGAAAGAAAATGAAAAGGAACCAGCTTCCCACTCCCAAAACAACAAACTATTTAAAATCCTATGAATAGCAGAGAGGCATGGACAATAGTGCTGGGCATGGCACAATGTTGGAGAATGCTTCATCTGCTGTACATATGGTTGCTATGAGTTGAACCTGACTCAATAGTACCTGACAACAACAATAAGAAGGATCATCTTTGATGATTTTTCTTTCCTCACCACTCTATATCAAATCATCAAGAAAAAAAAATTTTTTGTGGTACTGAGGGTTGAACCCAAAGCCTCATGCTTGCATACTTTGCAAGTGCTGTACCACTAAGCTGTACCACCAGCCGATTTTTTTAACTTTTGAGACAGGTCTCACTAAATTACACAGACTGCCTCTGGTCTCGAACATGTGATCCTCCTGCCTCCACCTCCCGTGTCGCAGGGATTACAGGCATGCGCCACTGCGCCGGGCTCAAGAAATTTCAACTTATATTAAACAAGTAACTATTGGATCACTTCTCACTACCACTCCACTACTGTCACTCCAGTGTCAAGCCCAAATGCCCTCTCATTAGGTACTACAATGGTCTTTGCAACAACCTCCCTGCTTCTTCTCTTGTCCTCCTCAGTCTACTCTTTACATAGCAGCCAGAGTAAGCTTTTTAAAATGTGCATCTGACATGTATATGTCTAAAAACATCACACTGCCCCATAAACATGTACAATTATTATGCATAAATTGAAACTAAAATAGAACTTTAAAAAATGTACATCGGACCAAGTAATTCCCCATCCCTTACAATCAGCTTCCCACCACACTTAAAATGAAAGTCCAAGGGATGTGACTGTGCCTTCTCCAATTTCATCTTCGTACTGCTACCCATGACCACCATCTGTTTTATCAACACTGATTTTCTTGCTGTTCTTAGAACTTAACAAGTTCAGTCTCTCTTCTGGGTCTTTCTCTTTGCCACTTGCCTTCCCTCAAGTCTCCTCACAGATTTTCACATGACTTGTCTCTCACTACTCAGTCTCAGTTCATCTCCTCAAAGGACCTTCCCTGACTTCATTATCTAAATTGGTACCCTAGCCCAACCCCTGCTATAGTTCCTTGATTGTATTTATCACTATCCTAATGTATATTTGGGCTGTGGTTTAGCTCAGTTGGTAGAGTG
This sequence comes from Pedetes capensis, assembly GCA_007922755.1. Classification (NCBI taxonomy): domain Eukaryota; kingdom Metazoa; phylum Chordata; class Mammalia; order Rodentia; family Pedetidae; genus Pedetes; species Pedetes capensis. The sequence goes on from VMDO01004266.1 coordinate 61,345, forward strand.
CTGCTCTGCACTTTCTGGGGTCCTGGGTATGATCCCCAGCACCACAAAAATGGGAAAAGGACCTGGCAGCCCCCTCCCAAAACAATCCTCCATTGAAAACCCTATGAATAGCAGAGAAGCACAGACAGAGTGCTGGGCACTGCACAGTGTCATAGAGTGTTTCATTCTGTTGTACACAGGGTCGCTATGAGTGAGACTCAACAGTACCTAACAACAACAACAACGTATTTTTATTTGCTTATTTCTATTTTCATCCCTAGAATCTAAACGCTTTCAGAGCATGTGTCTTTTCTGCCTTATTCATAAGCACATTTCTGGCATCCATAATATCCAACACCAGAAAAATAGTTTTTAAATTAATTGAATGAGTACCCTAAATGAATAAAAATCTAGTGATTTAAATTCTGATTTTCATGGGCACATAGAGAATCATGTGGGACTGAGGACAGTTTTGGAAGGTCCTGCAGTCACACTGTGCTTTCAGGCCCATGTGAGAGGATGGGTCCCTCCCTAACACATCAGTCAACAAACCAACAGGTCCAGGCTGAATCCTCTTCTGTCAAAGAAGGGCAGCATATGAGAACCTTCAACTGCAAAGTGAAACATGAGTATTTTTTTTCCCCTTTCCTATCTCAACCACCACTCTCCCAATTATAATAAATGAATAAAGTAGATTGAAGCTAAGGAAAAAATAAAGCAAATTTAGAAGCTGGCAAAAAGCAAACCTATTGCCTGGGGCAGCCTGGGTCTGATGGATGATGACAGCTAACAGACAAATCTTGTTCCCCATTCTAAATTCTGTCTACTAAACAAATTAGCATGCTCATCAATATCTGCACGGCATTTACCTTCTGCAGAAGCAGCTGCTGCAAAATCACCATGCTGGCTCCTTGGGTGGGAGTCTTGACAATGGGACACAATTACAGGCCAATCAGGGTCAGAGTTAACAGAATGACAACCTGACACTACAGGCAAGGCTTCTGCAAAGGTATGGAAGATAAACAGCTTTAAAGATCATCTAAACTGAATCTACCACCTCCCCACCCCTACCGAAAACACGAGGTATTTGAATGAGGAGATGTATAATGTTGATTCTTCTGCTAGCAATTTACTATGTAAGACTTACAATAAAAACACTAGGTGTTTAAGCATAAACTTGGGAGATGTTTAATCTCACATATGGGTTATGCTTTAAAACATGGTCCTTTTCATGAAAACTAGTGCTTGGCTTCAAAGTTATATTTTTAAAATGACAAAACTCTTCTGTTCCTTAAAAAATTATGAAATGACACTATCTTCAATTTTAGCTGATGGAAACCTCATCCCTTGCACAGTGCGGTGACTACAGATAACAGTAATGTACTGCACATTTCAAAAAGCTGGAAGAAAGGATTTTGAAAGCTTTCATCATAAAGAAATAAATGCTTGAGGAGATAAATATGTTTAACCAGATTTAAACATTATACAATATATACATGTACCAAAACACTGCATGGTACCCTGTAACCATGCACAATTTTCATGTTTTTGTCTTAGTTAAAAAGCAAATTTAAAAAATGAAAAAAATAATCCATCTTCAAAGAAGAGGGAAGAAAATAAGATCAAATACAACACAACAATTATGATATATATTTTTCCAAAAGTTTAAAATAAAAACAGCAATGGAAAAATATATGATTTTTACAAATAATTATACAGAGAATGGATTACATGCATGAAGATAAAAATGAAAAAATATTCTTTAAATATCCTGCACTGGGAAAACTAGAAGTAGTATCATGATACACAACAGCATTCAAAACTGAGATCTAACCACACTATTAGTTAATTAGGGGAAAGGTAACTGAAAGAACATGGAAGAGACTTCGCAGACAGCCAGAGTCTAGCTCAGGCACTTTCTCATTTAGAGCCTTGACATTCTTGAGAATAGAGTTTATCACTTAGAAGAAAAACCCACATCTCTCTGAGTAGTCATGTTCCTTCCTATTGAGGCAACAAAGCAGCAGGAACATCTCTGAGAAGGAAAAAGAAATGACCATCAAGAGCTTCTTGAAGCTGGGACAAATGAAGGTGCAGGATGAGAAGTGTTTCCCAATGGTTTTGGAAGAGTCCTACTGATTGCAATTATCAGGACAGAGGCTGCTCCCAAGCCAACTTTGTACAGGGACCTATTGCTACTCCCTCTGATGTTGTTGCTCTTAGGTGCTGTCCAGTTGGGTCTGACTCATAGCAACCCTCGTAGGGTGTTCAATGGCTGTTTTGGGGTTGCCTCAGAAGTGGACTGCCACATCCTTCTCCCATTTTTGCTGGGCTGGAAATCGAACCGGGGACCTCAGAGACTGCAGAGCTGCATTCTATCAACTGAGCCACATCCCAGCCCACTCAGGCTAAACTGATACTCAGGCTAAACTGAAGCAGGAGCTGGCTACTTCTGGGGCTAGATGTCAAGCTCTGCCTTGGCACAGGGCTCAAGGGACAGGTCTGATTATTCCCACCTCTTTTGTGCTAAGCATTTGGTACCTGATTAAGGAGCTTAACAATTTGTACAGTTAATATCTGTGCAAGTGTCTGTGTCCCCATCAGAATGTGAGGAAATTTATTTAAGTCTTTTGGAAGCCCACATAGAATAGTACCTGAAAAAGCTGATCAATGTTCAGAAAGTGACAAGGATGAAAGTCTTTTATCCTCTTTCCTCTTGTTCATGTTTCCCTTAAGTTAAAGTGAAAATGAAAAAAGCAGAGGGTGTTATTTCAAACAACAAAAATTATATTTTTATTTTTTCACATTATGATATTTGTACTGGCTTTCTGCAGAAGTCTCCTTCCTTCCCTCCTTCCTTTCCTTTCCTCTCTTTCTTTATTTCCTTCAAATTATGATAAACCTTTTCATTAGATAGTGAGATTAGACAGGCCAAAGACAATTTTGCCTCCTCTAATATAATATAGCACCTAACAACAACAACATTTCTCCCATGTCAGCTTGTTCTGATGTGAGGGCTTGCACGTTGCTGTGATGCTGAAAGCTATGCCACCAGTATTTTAGATACCAGCAGGGCTACCCATGGTGGACAGGTTTCAGCTGAGCCTCCAGACTAAGACAGTCTAGGGAAAAAGACTCAGCAGCCTACTCCTGAAACAATTAGCTATTGAAAACCCTATGAATAGCAGAGAAGCATTGACAAATATACTGTCAGAAAATGCCCCTCAGGCTGAAATGCATTTAAGAAATGACTGGGGAAGAGTTGCTTCCTCAAAGTAGAGTCAATCTTAATGATAGAAATGGAGTAAAGCCCCTGTGATCTCAATTTGCTGATGTGGTATAACTCAAAATGAGAAAAAACATAGTGTTTGTAATATTGGCCTCAAACATGAAAAGATCACGTGCATGGCACAGTGATGCATAGTGTTTCATTCTGTTGTAAACAGGGTCACTATGAGTTGGATCCAACTTGACAGCACCCAACAACATAATCCTTGGTGATCTCACAGATTCTCAATAAATGGCTATTAAGTAATGACCATTCTGTTTAGATACTGGTGATTCTCCCATTTTTCTTCCCATCACTCATTATACTTTTCTTAGCAGAAACCAAAAAAAAAAAAAAGAAAAAGAAAAAAAACATAAGAAGAAGTATGGAAATGATTGGTCCCTTTCTTTGTCTATAAATAAGAACATCTAACACTCACCCCACAGGGATGGGGACTACAGAAATCTAACACTCTAGAAGGAGGGAACCTTGATGATGCTTGGCATTTGTCTGCATGGCTCATGACTGGCAAAAGAAATGTGGAAGGACCTCCTCTTCTTGGGGAACCCCTATTCTCCTCTGCTACCAATGAGGAACCAAAAACATAACCTAAAGCATCTTTCACTTTGTCTCCATTCTTTAGTGCACATTGTCCTTTTGCCTGCCCAGCAGCCGCCCTATCCTTCTCCCATCCTAACAGTGCCCACTGCTATCCCATTATGGAGTGACCACGTTTTTTGGGAGGAACCATCCTCCCTTCCCAGCTCTCATGGTGTCCTGATTAGCTGAAATCAAACTTCAGAGGCATTTGCTCATGCACACAACTTGAGGGGCTGAGGACTGACAAGGCAGACTTGTATAAAGAAGAGCTACCATTCTGTCAGAAGCTGTAGGTCCTTGGAGCCCAGAGGGCACAAATCTGTACCTGGTATAACCTTCTAGAAGACTCAATCAAGGCAAATATTAAGAGAAACACCTTAGAAATGAGAGCATGTGTGGTGATTTGAAGAAAGTAGAAGCAATTGACAGACAGACAGACAGACAGACAGACAGACAGGAAGGAAGGAAGGAAGGAAGGAAGGAAGGAAGGAAGGAGGGAAGAAAGGAAAGCAGCTCATTCCCTATTGCCCTATGCTTCACTGTGTGACTTCAAACACACTACCAAGTTCTGTGTCTCACATTCCTTATCCAAGAAACCCACAGCAAAACCACTAAATTCCATTAATGAGCAATAATTCTAGTAAGACTAAGTTAAATATTTCTATATCTTGAGATCCTTAAAATCCTCAGAGCGTTTTAGCATAATGAAAATAATATAGTAACATTCCCCTCCTGGAATGAAAACATCAATAATGCATAATCAGGATTGAAATCCACCTCAATATCTACTTGAGTGTTGGAAATAAGTAACTTGTATTATTTTGTGGTCCTTGAAAAGCCTTATTGGGCTGGGATTTACCTCAGTTGGTAAGAGTACCACTCTGTAGTCTCTGAGGTCCCATGTTCAATTCCCAGCACCGTAAAAATGGAAGCAGGACCTGGCAATCCACTCCCGAGGCAATCCTGAAATAGTCAGTCCTTGAAAACCCTATAAGGGTCGCTAGGAGTCAGACTCGACTCGACAGCACCTAACAACAACAACGAAAAGCCTTATCATACCTCCGATTCTGTTGTTAGGTGCCATGGAATCAGGTCCGACTCATAGTGACCTTCATAGGGTTTTCAATGGCTGATTGTTTCAGGATTGCTTCAGGAGTGGATTGTCACATTCTTCTCCCATTTTTGTGGTGTGGGGGATCGAACCTGTGTCCTCAGAGAGTGTAGAGCATCACTCTACCAACTGAGCTAAACCCCAGCCCCCTACTTCTAGTCTTCCAGAACTCTCCAGCTAAAAATTGCTTTCAATTGGGCAATATGAATGCCTTCAGTTTGAGGGTCACATGTCTCCTACTCCTTGACATCCCTGATTGGCCTGCCATGCCAGAATGGGATGCCCTCTTTATCTCTAAGAAGTACATGCTGCTATGAGGAGGAGTCTGGGGATGGAGGTTATTGGTTGCAGTTATTTGAAAGATTCTAATAACTGCAGCTAGAGATCCGTCCTCTAGTGTCACAGAAGTTAGAAAATGGGTCAGACATAATGCATTTGGTTAAGTGTCTAAACTGAAAAGGTGCTATTTTATTTTAAATGGCATAGTATTTTACAAAGGCTAAGGTTACTGGTGCAATGCTCGCTCATTCTAAAGCGTATCAGGGACATGCCCTCTGAGGGTCAGGCTTTCATTTGCTGATGTTAATTCTCAGCTGCCTGCTCCTCGTCCTTCATTGTACCCTGTGTCTTAGCTGGGCACGCTCCTGATTCCCTGCTATATCCAGACCGTCCATGTAAATAGTGTTTATGTTAAGGAAGTCATGTTCAGTGTGACTGGAGCACACAGAAACTGATGTTGTTGTCACTTTAGATTAAGCTCTTATTTTAGTAAAGGAGGCAATTGGAGCAGGCAGCTGAGTGGCCGAATGAAATATTCAGCTCATTTTATTTAGGGCTGCCCAGTTTCCATTGTTCATGCTGGCAAGGCTGGTTAACTCTGCTGGTGCCGGCCCAGCCGAAGCCCCAGCTCGCTCACACACCCATGCACAGGCCTCCTCCAATTGACACCAAGTAAGCTGTCCGCCAACATGCCTAGAAGTAATCAGGTGAACCATGCAGGGGCAGCTTTTCCTGGATGCATCTTTGTGACCTCCTGTCCATCTGTGTGACCAAAATGAATGCATTAAAGGGGGCTGTCTGTATATGTGCAGGGCATGCCTCTAGGTATAACTAGAAGACTGAAGAGCACTAAGATGCTTAGGATGGAGTGTTTTTGTGATGACTGCTAACATGTAAAGTGTAAAATGTGTGTACCAAAGGAAGATGCTGGGCTTAATTCCTAGACACATTTGAAGTGCTGCTCTGGAACCAGTTGTTTAAAACCCATGTTGAAGACCATCATCCCTTAACAAACATGATGAAGAACACTGGTTACATACATTTTGATTTGAAACTTACTATCTGGGAAGACTAAAGCGCACTTTGCCCCTTGTGGAAGGCGCCATTGCCTAATTGTGCCCTGGTCACTTTTTAACAATTGAGGGGTCTGTTTACAGATTCTCCTACCACTCTATCAGAATCCAATATGATCAAAAAGTCTTCTGACTTCTTTCCTTCTTTCCTCCTGTCCACAATTCTTTCCTTCTTTCCTTTCTTCTTTATCTCTGTCCCCATCTCCCTCCCTCCTTCCTCTCTTGGTTGTTGTGACAAGGCAAACCAGAAAAGGCAATTAAGGGAAATGATTAAGTATTATTTCCATATATCAAAATCCCTGATTAAATGAAAAACTTTTGATGGTTTTTTACCCTTAAGAAAATGTTTTATGGCAAGAATGACTGTATCACCTCAAGATCCTGAAAGGTAGAAATTCCTCTTATCTGTAATTTACAGAAATAATTTAATGTCTCCATGAATTACCAACCATCACTGAACAAAAATATTCATTATTATGAACATGTACTGAACATCATGAGTGATAGATATACCCAAGGTTCTATGCTAGGCTAAAACTTCCCCTTACCTTCATGGTATCTATTTAATAACTATTTATTTTGTGGATCCAGGTTTTATGGGGACCCAAAGCTTATGCCATATGCCATTTTAGAAAAAGAATACAAATTAAAAATAAAAATTTAAAGTGAAAGTGAATGTTTATCTACAATGAGAAACATCACAAACATCTCTAAGACCAGGGGGGAAAAAAAAAACTCACAATGTTTATATTAATCAGCTCCAAGACCACACACATCTATTACAATGCCTCTTCCTCCTACCATTGTAGGCAACATACTTTTTATCTATTCCTAAGTATCTATTTTTTTTTTTACAGAGAGTACAGGAAAAGATTCATTCTTCTATCTAGTATGTTCAGTTATAATCTATTTTTAGCTATTCATAATTGATATTCAGAAAACATGCAAATATACACACAGTGGTACTTGTGTTTATGCCCTAAAAATATAGGAAATTTAAGAAACTATTTATGCAATGTGAAAGAGAAAAAATTACCTGATACATTAGTAATGGTATGAAATTCATTAATCATTAAACTCCTGACAGGAGAGAAATTCTATATTGATTAGGCATTGGTAAAACCTAATTCCTCTACCAATAACGCTGCACATCTAGTAACAAGAAAGGTTTCTCACAGAGTAGCTTTTGGTTCTATATATTTCAAAACTAGTTTCTCTCCCAGCACCCACATGCAGGAGGTGCCAGTGGGGTAGGATGTGTTCATAGGACAGTATGACCGCTGGCTCCACACCTATGTGTCACAATGCTCTAGTGAGCTGGCAAGGTGCACAGATATCAACAACATAAGTACAAATGGAAGTGTCTGGAAACAGGTGAATATGTCCCACTCCATTTAAAGAATGTTGTAACCCTAATTTGACTCTCACTTTGGTGGACCCTCCAAAAGATAAGCAGAAGCTTTCCAGTATTCCCCTTTCCAGTCTTCCCCTAGAAGAGAAGAGTAGAAGAACCTGGCAACCACTCCCAAAACAATCCTGAAACAATCCACCATTGAAAACCCCATGAACACCAGAGAAGCACTGACAATAGTGCCAGCAAGGCACAGTGTTGAGAAGTGTTTTGTTCTATTGTACACAGAGTTAATATGAGTTGGATCTGACTCCATGCCACCTAACAACAATAATACAAGGAAGGTTGAAGGAAGAGCTGGTCTTAAATGATTGCACTTAATACAGTTTATTTTCCAAGTTTTACAAAAAACATGTGACCATCTGAAAACATTTCCTGGAACTTTTTCCCTGATCTGGTAAAGGACTCATAGACGTGAGGGGCGCAGAAGCTTAGTTTCATCTCTCATGAAGTATTTTTTCCTTCTCTAGCTGAGCAAATCATTCTAACAATAAGTATCAGATATTTAAGGACACAGCAATCCACTCCCCAAGCAATCTCAAAACAAACAGCTATTGAAAACCCTATGAGTCGGACCTGACTGGATGGCATCTAACAACAATTTGTCAGTTAACTATGGTGATAAACATCAAATAATGAAATTTCATTTCAAAACTGTTGTAGTTTCGATCTGGACTGTCCCACAAAGGTCCATGTGTTAAAAGCTTGGTCCCCAGCTATTGGGAGGTGGTGGAAAACTTAAGAGATCAGACTTGGTGGAAGGCCATTTCGGGACTGCCATCAAAGTAGGACCTGAGTCTCTTCTCTTCTATATTCTTTCACTCATGAGGTAACTGGCTGTGCTCTACCATGCACTCTGGCCATAGTGCACTGCCTTCCATAGGCCCAAAGCCAGAGGGCCAATCATCCATGGGCTGAAACTTCCAAAACTGTAAGCCAATGGAAACCTTTCCTCTTACACATTAAGTATTTATTTTAATTAATTAATTTTGTGATACTTGAGGATGGAACTCAGGGCCACACACATATTTTGTAAATGCTGTATCACTGGCCTGCACAACCAGCCCTTTTTTTTTTTTTTTTTTTTTTTTTTTTTTTTTTTTTTTTGAGACAGGGCCTCACTATGTTGCACAGGCTGCCATTGGCCTCAAACTTTCGATCCTCCTACTTCCACCCCCTGGATCATTGGGATTACAGGCATGAGCCACCACACCTGGCCCAGGTGTTATTATAGTAATGGAAAGCTGATTAGCACAAAGACATAGGGACCCAACTGGTAACCAACAGCAATTGGAGAATTCAGTAGAAAAAATAAAAGATTTTTGTTCTTAGAATTATTAAACTGTTAGTACAAATTTTCTAAAAATTACAAAGACCACATCTAAATAAATAAAATGTGGAATTAAATGAATTTAAAAATTGCCATGTATTTCAGCAGCTACGAAATATAAAGATTGAGAACACATATACTAATGTGGTTATTTTGGAATAGACACTGTGAAGAAGGCTAGAGATTTGGAACATTATTAAAAAGTATCAGCACCTAACAACAACAACAATGAAAATAAATAAGGAAACAATTCCAAAATTAATTGTGATGGAATTTTCTCCAAGCAACATAGAAATGGCAATCTAATAACATTATCTCAAAAAAATACTCAGCATGTTTGTTGTATAGACACAACATGACTTATTTCTTGTAAACAAAATATTTAATCAAAATTGTCAATGTAGAAGTGATGTAAAGTTTACTATATGATTTAAAATAAGGTTTTAATATTGAGTTTATTATAATTTAATTATAGTTGATCATGCAATAAAAAGATACCCATTCTTTGTAATCACATTGACTAAAAGGATAAAATATAAACTTTCAATCGAATAATTAGTATTATCAAATCCAATCCATACATCAGCATACTCACAAAAGCAGCTAAATTTACTTGTGTTTTAATAGACTTCCCAAGGCATTCATTAAGCGTTTAAAGGAAAGAAGTTGTCTTCAGTTTAGAGATCAAATCACTGTTGAAACTTCCAAGACAGATGGCTCAATCTCTGAAGTGGATGAAATGTCTTTCTTGTTGTTAGGTGCTGTCAAGTTAAGTCCACCTCACACCAACCCTATGTACAACAGAATGAACCCTCTCTGACATTGTGCTATGCCTGACACTATTGTCAGTGCTTCTTTGCTATTCATAGGGTTTTCAAAGGCAGATTGTTTTTGGGAGTGGACTGCCAGGTCCTTCTCCCTAGCTTGAAGCACCTGGTACTTGCAGGCAGTATTCCAAGATCAGGAGGGATTGGATGCTAGAGTGCTATGGCTGCAGACTATATAAAAATTTTCATATCTTTCCATTTTGTTTCTTGTCTTTGTTCCTCCCACCTTCTTGAAACCATAGAAATTGAGTGGCTTTGCCTCAAAACTATTAAGTAGTAAAATACAAATTATTTTTAAGGCATCAAATTTTTTGAGGGAGGATGAGGGAAGAATTAAGATTTTCAACAAAGTTGCTGAACAGCAACAAAAATGAAGCAAAAGTGCAAACCTCCCCAAGTTAGCAAAAGCCACAGTTAATGAAGAGAATCAATCCACAGTCAACATGAAGTCAACAAAGGAAAACTTCAAAATCATTTTAATACATATATCAATGGACTGAACCTAGACATGCCAAGTCTGGTTTCCTGCCTCATTTCGTGAGTCTCTACATAAATAGAAGAAATGCTTCAGTGTCACAGTATCGCCAGACAGATCCAAAATTCCAATGCAGAATTAATCTTCCCACACTCTATACATGTTATATGTGCACATGTGTACACAACACACACACATTTGATGAGTGCTATTGCAAGTTATAGATTAGCAAGTAGGTTCAAATAAAGTATTCAACAGAACTAAAACTTGTTATCAAAATATTTCAACAAGGCAACTATTCTTTGGATCTTACATGTCCTTATAGGTCCATGTGCTAAAGGCTCAGTAACAAGCCTGGCACTATTGGCAGGTAGTCTTCAGGTCATTGGTGGCATGCCCATGAATGGGAAAGTGGGACCAGCTCCTTCTTCTTGCTCTCTTTCACTTTCTGACTATGAGGCAAGTGGTTTTGCTCTGCCATGTGCTTCTGCCATAATATGCTTCTCCCTCAGAGACCTCTAAGTAATAGGTCCACCTGATCATGGATGAGTACCTCTAAAATGGAGAGCCAAAGTAAGCCTTTTCTCTTCATAAGTTGACTATCTCCCATATTCATTATAGGGATGGAAATCTGACCAACACAAAAGGTAAATAACTTATAAATGCTATTGTCTACAACAAAGGATGGGAGAAGGATGTGGCAACCCACTCCCAAGGCAATACCAAAACAATCAGCCATTGAAAACCCTATAAGGGTCGCTATGAGTCGGACACAACTCGATGGCACCTAACAACAACAACAACAAAACAAAAGATGGCACAATATGGCCTGGAGACAAAATCCATCTCACCCTCTGTGGAATAAGAATGGTTTCCAAAGGTTGAACACTTAAGAGTCAATTTGATAACAGAGATAGTAACTATGAAGCCCTGATTAAGTGTGACACCCCTCTCCCCGCAAATTCAATTTTTCCTATTCGTGACTTTCAGTAAATTATTGTACTCAGTTATTATTACTATAACATTTTGAATTATGTCAATAAAAAATTTTGTGCGAATTATTTTCTTTATTAAATATTTATGTAATATTTTTAATTTTGCCATTATCCTACAAAACTTGAAACATTTACTCTCTAGCCTTTTTCAGAAAGTTTACCAATACCTGATCTAGAACAATGGGATTTTCAAAAACTGTATTAGCCTCATCTATTTCTAGCTTTTACACTGTATGTATGCACATGTGTATTAGGGTATATAACATGACCACTTACATAAAAGATTTACAAGTACCACCTAATGCTTCCTAAATCACAATAAAAGACCACAATAACTACCCCCTGAAAATAGATTCCTATGGAGAGCTTACAATAATGGGTGGTATTTATCTCACTTCAGAGTAAAATGAAAAGGTACCACTTCTACCAAATAATTTAGTTTGAAAAAATTGAAATTGTAATATCCAGTGCTAGGAGGAATATGGACAAGAAAAATCATTTCTACATTTTCTGTCACAGTGTAAATGGCATGATTTACCTGAAAAGCAATTTGGTAATACGTAATAAAATACATGAAAATATTTACACATTTTGATGTAGTAAATCCACTTCTGTAATTCCAAAAATACGAACAGACACGAATACAAAGATTTTAAATAAAATGTTGTTTGTAATAGTGACCTGCCCCTATATTTTCTTAATAGCCTTTCCATTCATAAGTCACAGATGTGAGATTTCTTGACATGATCCTTTCCTTCACAACCACATAGCCAGTAATTCCTCCCCTTAGTCTTTGCATGTTTTTCTTCTTCATTCCTCAGCTTCAATCCTGTTTTAAGGAACTGTCATTATTCCAATATCACCTTGGGCTGGATCTGCATTTGTGATGCCTAAACCTGGTGTCCAATCCCATCAGATCTCATAAACCAAACAGTGTCGGACTGGTTAGTCCTTGGATGGAAGACCACCTGGGAGTACCGGGTGCTGCAGGCTTGGAAGAAGGACCTAGCTACCCACTTCTGAAACAATCAGCCACTGAAAACCCTATGAATAGTAGAGAAACACTGACAGTAGTGCCAGGCATGGCACAACGTCAGGGAGTGTTTCATTCTGCTGTATATAGGTTTGCTACGAGTAGAATCTGACTTGATGGCACCTAACAATAACAAAACCATATACAATTTGGGAATAAAGAAAAAAGAATGCAAAATTATGAATGCAAAATGTTTGGGGGCACTCCAATGCCACCCACACTAACCAAAGTGTAACAAAGGAACTGTAGCATAGAAAGAGCCAGCACTCACAAATGACTGAAGTTCAAAACTTGAGTTTCTGCAAAATTTATAAAAAGCACATAATGAGAACATATTTTAGGGTCCTACCAAAATACTGCTAGAGGCCTATTCAAGCTTCATTTATTTAAGCTTTATATCAGCTTTTTCATATGTTTGGCTACTTACCAATCTCTTAGTTTCTAAAAGTTTGTAACTTCTAAACTCTCCATCCAATCATATTGCTGCAGATTAATTTTTCTAAAATGAAATTCTAAACATATTCCTTCTCTACTTGAAAACTTTTCTTGCCAATAGGATAATTGGCACAAATCCTCCCATGATATCACCCCCCACCTACTTCTCCAATCTCATTCTCTGTTGTTCCAGACATGCTGCTTTATTTACAGTTCCTTGTAATGTTATTTCCATTCTCCCATACCTTAGCAGATGTCCTTCTCTAAGTGAAGTATATTTTCTCCTCTTTTCTGGCTAACAGACTTCTATTCAATTGTCTATCACAACTTCCTTTTGAAGCATTCCCAGATCTGACAACCCCTTTAGCCACTCACTCTAGTACTGCACTTATATTCACTATCTGTTTGCTCTGATAGATTAAAAGCTTCTAACGGGAAGAAACCTTGCCCTACCCATCATTATTTCACATGTGCCTACCTGAGTAAATGCTCAATATTTCTCAGCTGAACAAATGAATAAAAAAGGAAGAGAAGCAAATAGAGTGTGTGACTGCTTAATGAGGGGGATAAGTTCTGAGAAATGCATATTAGATGATTTTGTCCTTATATGTACATCTTACAGTACAGTTATGCAAACCTGTATGGTATAGGTCAAACATTCAACATGGCCCCTGAGTGCAATTAAGAGATGCATTAAACACAAACTGTATGAGGCTGCTGCTGTGTAACACAGCATACTGTTTTACAGTAAACTTTTATACATAGAAAGAGTACACTCTAAGATAATGATAAAAGTATATTTTTGTTGTTGTTAGGTGCCGTCGAGTCGATATCCAACTCATAGCGACCCTCATAGGGTTTTCAATGGCAGATTGTTTCGAGATTGCCTTGGGAGTGGATTGCCAGGTCCTTCTCCCATTTTTGCGGGTGCTGGGAATTGAACTCAGGACCTCAGAGACAACAGCGCAGTGCTCTGCCAACTGAGCTAAAACCCAGCCCTGATAAAAGTATAGTTTAGTAAATCAAAAAACCAGTAATTTGGTGTTTATTATCATTATCAAGGTATTATGTATTATATGTAATTGCATGTGTTATACTTTTATACGGGACTGGGGTTTAGCTCAGTTGATAGAGCGCTGCTCCACACTGAGAACCGGGGTTTGATACCCAGCATCATAAAGATAGTAGAAAGATGTGGCAATCAACTCCTGAAGCAATCTTGAAACAATCAGCCATTGAAAATCCTGTGAGTGTTGCTGTAAGTCAGATTGATTCGACAGTACTGAACAACATACTTTTATACAGTTGATAGTGCAGGAGGTCTGTTTATATCAGCATCACCACAAACAAGTGAGAAATGCATTGCATTATGGCAACAGATTGACTACAGTATCATGGGGCCTGGGATTTAGCTCAGTTGGTAGAGCACTGCGCTGCAGTCTCTGAGGTCCTGGGTTAGATTCTCAGCACTGCAAAAATGGGAGAAGGACATGGTAGTCCACTCCTGAGGCAATCTCTAAACAACGAGCCATTGAAAACCCTATGAGGGCCACTATGAGTCAGCCATGACTCAATATCACCTAGCAACAACAATGGTAACAGATTGACTATAATATCATGGGGTGGTATTTTTCAGCTGCTTTATAGTCTTTTGGAATCACTCTCATATATATAGTCTGTTCGCTGACCAAAACATTCTTATGTAGCACCTAAGTAGATATCAAAAAGTGAATCCTATTGACTTTGGCTGTTGGTATTGTTTGCAATTTTTAACTTTTATTTAAAAGTACAGTATGTTGTGTCATAAGAAATTGATTTTATAATACAATATTTCTTTGAGGCTGACCCTAGTTTTCATTAGATCTGTTCAATTCTTTTAAAACCCTCACACTTAAATCATATTTATTTACATATCCTATAATCTATTTTGTTGGGGTTTAGCTCAGTTGGTAGAGCACTTGCTCTGTGCACTCCAACGCACTGGATTCAATCCCCCACACCACAAAAATGGGAGAAGGATCTGGCAGCCTACTCCCAAGCAACAGAGAAGCACTGACATAGTGCTGGGCATGGCACAGCCTTGGGGAGTGTTTCATTCTACTGTACACAGGGTTGCTGTGACTTGGACAGGAAACAATAGCACCTAACAACCATATAATCTACTTTACTTGAGTCATGTTTAGATCCCTGCACACAATTGGCTAAATATCCTTAGTGCCATTTCACTAAAGTGTGTTTTTCTTAAATATTTCTCAGAACACATATTACTCAGTAAATGAGCATCTTTTAGGAGAGTTTTGGCAAGAAATATCTTATATGGACGTTTCTATAGGCATATACTTCAGGCTTTAACTGAAAGGATTAATAAAAATTATTTACCATCTGGAATAAAACAGTGACAAATATTACAAGACTAAAATTACGTTCATATGCATAAAATCATGTTTCCAAATCACTATTATAATTCCTATCTCCCACCTAGGATGAACTAAGCATTGTTTTTAAGAGGAAAATGTTCACAGCAATCTGATAATTCTCCCAAATATAATCCCCACTGAAGCTGAACATATTTTATCCTTTTCTAGTTAAGCTATCATTATCATTATCCAGTAAATGCCTGCAGGAACTTTATAGCAAACTGTTTATCCTTTTTCTTTTGCATGATTTGAAGATGTTGTTCTATTACACATTGCTATAATATGCCCTACATGAGGGAGACCACACACACAGCATATTCAGACAGGAATATAGGTCAAGAGTCCCCAAAATGCAAACGACAGGCCATTGGAATAATACCATCCAACTCAAACTGATACCATTTTAACAGATGCAGAACCATTGGAATCCTATATAATCTATATCTGGAGTATACAGGCATAAATTCATTCTCTAGCCAGTGATATAATAGTATTAGTTTGGATCTATCCACAGACACAGAAGGCTTGTTAGTCTTGGTTCATACGATGGTACAACTTTTGGTCTAATAAAATCTCCTTTCCTGGGTGAATTTATGCCTCAGCCAGCCTGGTTTGGTTGTTTAAGCAAAAAATAGCATTCTCTCTATTGCCCAAGTCTCCATGCAATAGTTGTTTGAGATGAAGTATAATTCAGTGGAAAGAATACAATCTTTTAAGCCTCACAGTAATGACACAGGATCTCTGCTCTGGCCCTTCAAGGCCTATATGACCTTGAAGAGACCTTGAAATAATTCTACCTCTTTGAGCTCTAATATTATAAGTTGAATGTTGCCTCCTTCAAATTCAGAAGTTGCAATTCTAACCCCAGGACCTCAGAATGTGACCTTATGTGGAAATACAGTCTTTGCAAATGTAACTAGTTAAAATGAGGTCGTTAGTGTGGGCCCTAATTCAATATAATTGGTGTCTTTATATAAAGGGGAAATTTGGACATAATGATAGACATGCTGCATTAGTCAGCTTTCCTTATTATAAGCAAATACATGAGCCAAATAACTAAGAAACAGAAAATGTTTATTTTGTATCATGGTTCTGATGGTCCTTGTCCAATATCATTTGGCACCACTATTTTGGGACCCTGGCGAGCATGGCCCATCATGGTGGAAGCACACAGTAGAGCACACCACTCACATCATGAACCAGGAAGTAAAAAGAGAGAAGAGGACTGGCAGAGACCCACAATTCCCTATAGAGGCACTCTCCAGATGACCTAATAATTTCCCAGGAGGCCTCACTTCCCAAAGGTCCCACCCACCTTCCAATAGTGCCACCAAAGATCAAGCCTTTAACACTGTGACTTTGGGGAGACATGCATTCAAACCATAGCGCATACCTGGGAAAAAGATTATATGAAGAATCACAGGGAGAAGATGGTCTTCTACAAGTCAGAGAAAGAAGGTGGGTTATATAGCCTTCCTCATGGCTCTCAGAAGGAATCAATCCTGCAAACATCTTGATTTTGGAAGCAATAAATTTCTGTTGCTTAAGCCACCCCATTCATGGTACTTTTTCAAGAAATCCCTAGAAAACTAATATATCTGGCTTCCTCAAATGTTGTATCTTAAATAGAGAATGTTCAGTGCTATTATAAACATTAAAAATCACATGGGAAGTACTCAAAGAAGGCAAACAATATTTTATTTTTTATCACATAGGACATAATATTTTGAGTATTTTCCTTTGTTTCCTTGAATCTTGCTTCTTTCCTCCTTCAGTCAGCCAAGTACTTCTACTCTGTATTCACAGCAATAGAAAACCATAGGCAAAGCAGGAAGCATAGGGGCAGAGGAGAATGTCAATTATTGAGTTTTGAATTTCAAGAGTTTAGGGCCCTCTAAGAAATTGCTATGGTAATCATACATAGTAAAATGCATGCCAGGCATGGTGATACAGGCCTGTAATCCCAGCAACTCAGGAGGTGGAGGCAGGAGGATTGCAAATTTGAGGCCAGAGGCAGCCTGTGTAACTTAGTGAGACCCTGCCTCAAGATAAAAATAAAAAAGGGACTGGGGGTGTAGCTTAGTGGTAGAGTACTTGTAAAGTCTGCACGAGGCCCTGGGTTCAGTTCACCCTGGTACCAAAAGAAAAAAAAAAAAAAAGAAAGAAAAAGAAAAGGCTTGAAGAGATCCTCCTACGTATGAACTAAGCCAAGAGAAGATGTAGACCCCTCTGAGTGGAAAAGTAAAGGTAATTAAGAAATGTCTGATATTAGTTTGGAGTCTCCACAGACACAGTAAGCTTGCAGTTCTTAGTTTGATGGGATGGCGGGATCCAGGAGCAACACAGAATGGGGTAGCTGCAATCTTATTGACTTTCACCCGCCCACACACCATGGCCCTAACTCTCCTTAGGAAGGATACACTGAGCAGAACTTACACTGGAAGACTCAACTGAGGAAGTATCATTAAACATGTGAAATTCCAAAGTAAAGGACCAGATCAAAATCCAGATTTTAACAGAAATTGAGAATGAGTTAGATAGTTCTGAAACTTAACAGGAAGATGTCAAGGATCAAAAGAATGGAGACAAGGAGACATTTTGTGAAGAAGTTCTTAAGTAGAACTGTTTTTCCTACGGCAAGTCCCACCTCCCACAAAGCAACATGGAAAGAAAAGGTTACTTTTTCCAGAAGTCTTTAAAATGCTTCAAAGGTATAATTTAGTAAGAAGTGAATGCATCCCTTAGTGTGGGAGACCCAACAGACTGCAGACTGGCTTCCACCCTAGAAATCTGGAAGACAAGAGGGTTCAACAATAAGCAGTCCTTATACCCCCTTCTGCCCATGGAGGGTCATAAGACACGTTTTCATGCTCAGTTATGTGTCGGACGGCCAGATTGAAGCCCAAGAAAACCACTGGAAGCATCCATGACACCACAAATGAAGTCCATGAAGAATGGAGTCTCTGGAAACCAGAAGCTGAGTACATGAGGGACAGCTGAACAAGAAGCCCTGTCCAAGTCAGGAAAGTTAAAGCCAGATGGGTCCAGCAAGAGAGTCATCAAAGTCTACCCATAGTGGCCAAGTTAAAGTCAGACTTAAACATCTTCCAGGCCCAGAAAGCACAAAGCCAGCTTAACAGAGCCCTGGTTCAAGTAAAAACTATCCCTGAGCTACTTTTCCCTTTTTTACCATGCTTGAATCCCTAAGGGTTCAGCACCAGCAACCAACAAGTGTAAGAGAGAAACAAACAACATACCTTCTCTTGCTCTAACAGTCCAACCTAAAAATGAGTTTCTGATGATGGAAGAGATGAAACTGATGTTAACTTTTTTTTTTCTTTTGCAGTACTTGGGGTTTGAACCTAGGGCCTCACAAATACTTTGCAAGTGCTCTACCTCTGGGCTGCACTCCCAGCCCATTTTTTTTAAATCTTGAGATAGGGTCTTGATAAATTATGCAGGTTGCCTCTAGCCTTGAGCCCATAATCCTCCTGCTTCTGTCTCCTGAACTGTTGGGATTATAGGTGCAAGCCACCACACCTAGCTAATGTTAAATTAACTTTGAACCTGTGACTATGATCAGATACCGGCCTTTGTTTCTGGCTGAAGATTTTTTTGTGATATGTCATAAAATGAGTGTCCAGAGATTTTTTTTTAATCTAAGAAGGAATCTATAAGATATGAAGGCAGATAGAGACCTAAATTTCATCCAGAGGCAAAGGAATATCTACCACCCCTCTCCAATGCATTAAAAAGATGCAAAAGATAAAATCAATAAATACTGTCTGATTGATTACCAAGCTGTGCTTGTTCAAAGTACTGTTACAGTAAGAAACTGTCTGGGTGAGGCAGAGGTAGGGGAGAAAGGACTCCTTTCTTGGGTGAAGTGTGGACCTTAGAAATAGTTGTGTGGTATTTCCAGGCAGAACATCCTGACCTGCTTACAAAAGACCCTGTGTCATAACATACCACAGAAGAGCTACAGAACAAGTACTATGTGCTCCAGAGTGATGATGCAAGGGACAAAAAAACTTTAAACATGCCAAAGAGTTTGTTCTGGTTCAGCAGGAGTAAAAGAATGGCCCCTATGTGCTCAAGGAGTATTTGGAAGAAGTTAAGGCGGGCAGAAGATCCTTGAAGACAGATCAAAGTGTCTCAGCAGTGGCGCACAAGTATTCAACAAGGTTTGGAAAGACAGATACATGACTAACAGAAATGACAGCCAACGAGCTGGGAATTCACTCCTCGGGAGCTCAGCACCTCATAACTTCATCCAGAACTTAGAAGCAACCTCAGATTGCTGTTCCATGATTAAATGGAGGATCCAACTGGAATTTCAATTCAGCTTTAGAAGAATGAAGAGTTACATTTCTTGTACCTGTAAATAAAAGACATACCTGCTACATATGGGGAGGCTTGTCCAAGACTTCCAAGGATCCTCTTAAAGTATATCTTTTTACCACAAACAGGTTAAAAAGCCTAGGAGAGAATTAGAGCCAAGTCATTTATAGGCAGATTCATGGTATGCAAAGACAGGGTTAAGTTTGTCTTAGCTGTTTGGGGAAGTACCAATGGATTTCAACAAAGTGAGTATGACAGGACAATATACTGGTTACTTTCAAAATCCTTAAATTCTTCTTTATTTATTCATTTATGTTGAAAAAATTAAATGTACACCTTAGTATGATTTATTCTGACATGCTTTTCATTGTAACATTTCCATATATGTATTTTGTGTACATTACACAGATAAGTTCCCCCTTACCCTCTTGTGCACTTCCTCCCCCCGTCCCACCCCCCACTAAAGACTTCTCTTCCATTTGCTTGTCTTTTTATGGTAATATTTTTCTATATATCCTTGGGTTCCAATTATGTTTAAGATCGAAACTTTTTCTGCAGTGAACTTTCTTTTTAGATTGTCAGTGCTATTACATGAATTTTCTAGCCCATCTATATTAATACTATTCTTTGGTATTAATGGTGTTATTACAATTATTTCCAAGACTATTAAAGTTGGGCTGTTCACCCTGAGGTCACCCCCTACCCCATTCCTCATTCCTCCTGTTCCTCCTCTCCTCCCTCTCCTCTCCCAGGATTTCCTCCTTTTGCTAGATCTCTCCCTCCTTTTGCATTCCCCAAATTGTCCCTTCCCCGCTAGGTTGACTTTAGTTTGTTTTTGTTGTTGTTTTTAATTTTTTTTATTATGTTCTGACCTCCGCATAGGATTTTTTCCTTCTTATAATTTTGATTCCGCTCCCACATATGAGTGAGAATATGTAGTATTTCTCTTCCTGAGCTTCTGTTTGTTCACTTAAAATAATCTTCTCCAATTCCATACATTTTGCTGCAAATGGCATTATTTCGGGTTTTTTTTTTTTTTTTGATTGCTGAGTAGTATTCCATTGTGTATATGTACTACAGTTTTTTATCCATTCTTCTGTTGATGGGCACTTTGGTTGATTCCATATCCTTGCTATTGTGAAAAGTGCTGCATTGAACATGGACATGCAGGTGTCTCTGTGGTATGATGACACATCTCCCTTTGGGTAAATTCCCAAGAGTGTTATAGCTGGGTCATATGATAGATCTATTTTTAATTTTTTAAGATACCTCCATATCGATTTCCAAAGTGGCTGGACTAATTTACAGCTCTACCAGCAGTGTAAGAGTATACCCTTTTCTCCACAACCTTGCCAGCATTTGTTGTTATTTGTTTCATTCATCTTGGCCATTCTTACTGAAGTAAGGTGGAATCTCAGAGTTGTTTTAGTTTGCATTTCCCTAATAGCTAGGGATATTGAGCATTTTTTCATGTGTTTGATGGCTTTACAGGCCTCTTCATTTGAGATCTGTCTGTTCAGTTCCTTTGCCCATTTGTGTATTGGGTTATTTGTTTTCTTGGGTATTTTTTTCTTAAGTTCTTTATAAATGCTGGTAATTAGACCTTTGTCTGATGTATGTTGTTGTTAGGTGCCATGGAGTCAGTATCCGACTCATAGCAACCCTCACAGGGTTTTCAATGGCTGACTGTTTTGGGATTGCCTTGGGAGTGGATTGCCAGGCCCTTCTCCCATTTTTGTGGTTCTGAGAATAGAACTCGGGACCTCAGAGACTGCAGCACAGCGCTCTACCCACTGAGCTAAATCCCAGCCCTGTCTGATGTATAGGATGTGAAAATTTTTTCCCATTCAGTGACAATTTCCTTGACTCTGTTAATTGTTTCCTTGGCTGTACAAAAGCTTTTTAATTTCATGTAATCCCATTTATCTATTCTTGTTGCAATTTCTTGAGCAACTGCAGTCCCATTAAGGAAATACTTTCCTGTGTCTATACATTGGAGTGTATTACCTATCCTATCTTCTATTAGTTTTAAAGTTTCTGGTTTTATGTTGAGGTCTTTTATACATTTTGATTTAACTCTCATGCATATTGAGAGATATGGGTCAGTTTTCATTTTTCTGCAAGCGGATGTTCATGTTTCCCAGCACCATTTATTGAAAAGGCTATCCTTTTTCCAATTTCCTTGCTTTGCTCCTTTGTCGAAAATTAGGTGGCTATAGATGTGTTGAGGTATTTCTGAATCTTCTATTCTGTCTCACATGTCTTTGGGCCTATTTTTGTGCCAGTACCAAGCTGTTTTTGGCACCACTGCCCTATAGTATAGCTTAAAGTCAGGGATTGTGCTTCCACCTGCACTAGGTTTGCAGCTTATGAGTGGTTTGGCTATATGTGGTCTTTTGTGATTCCGTATGAATATTTGGATTGGTTTTTCTATTTCTGTAAAGTTGGTCAATGGAATTTTAATGGGGATTGCATTAAATCTATAAATTGCTTTTGGTAGGATACCCATTTTTACTATATTGATTCTCCCTATCCAGAAGCAGGGAAGGTCCTTCCATTTTTTAGTATCCGCTGCTCTTTCTTTCTTTAATGCTTTGAAATTTTCCTTGTAGAGATCTGAAGGGTCTTTGGTTAGACTGACTCCAAGGTACTTAATTTTATGGTGGGCTATCATGAAAGGTGTTGTTTCTGTAATTTCCTTCTCTTCCTGGTTACAGTTGTTATAAAGAAAAGCTTTTAATTTTTGTTTGTTAAAAATCCTTAAACTCTTAAAATCCTACCTAGAAAAATACATAGTAATCAGTGAAAGGAAAGGAAATACAGGGAATTAAACTTTTTGGCTTATTTTTAAATAAAATGCTCCAAATACCAGAAGAACATTTAGAAGACGTAAAGCAGAGTGGGGACCCATACTACCCTGACATCTAATCCCATCTGATCTTGGAAACTAAGCCAGATTAGGTCTGGGGAGACCACCTGGGAATACTGAGTGCTGTAACCTTGGGAGAAGGACCCAGCAGTCCACTCCCAAGTCATCCATCAAAATCCCTATGAATAGAAGAGAAGCACTGGCAATAGTGCTGGGCGTGGCAGTATTGACTAGTCTTTCGTTCTGTTGTGCACTGGGTTGCTATGAGTTGGACCTGACTTGAGGGCACCTAACAACAACATTCAAGATACAGAATGTTTAAAAGTATCAAACCTGCTTCTGACTGGAGAAGAAAAATAAATTGAGGTAAGGAAATAGATTGTAACATGAAAGTATTAATAGAGTTCAAGGAAAAACTCCTTTAATAAGGTGACATTTAAGCAGAGCTCTGGATGAAGTAAATGAATAAGGCAGAAAGGGGGTACTTTCCAGGCAAAAAGAAAAGCAATTACAAAGGCTCTGGAGTGAGATTGCAAAGCATGTCCAGGAAAATCAAATAGCTCTATGCACCTATAGCACAGTATGTCAGGGGAGAGAGGTAGTACAACAATGATACTGAAATCTTCAACTACAATAATGAAGAATTTGTCTATTTTTCTTTTCAATTTTGTCAGTTTTTGCCATATATATTTTGCAGCTAAGTTACTTAGTACATACACATTTAGGATTGTCATGTCTTTGGAGTGGTACAACTCTTATAATTATGTAATATCCTCTGCCACTGGTAATTTTATTTGCTTTGAAGACTGCTGTTTTGATGTTACTATAGCAACTCCAGCTTTCTATTAATGTTTTCATGATACATCTTTTGCATCCTTGTACTTTTACCTTGGTCAATTATTTTGAACAATTTCTTATAGCCAACACACAGTTTAGCCCTGTTTTGTACTATAATGTGACAATCTGTCTCTTAATATTATATTTAGACCATTTACATTTAATATACTTATTGAATTATTAGGGCTTAAGTCTGCAATTTAATTTTTTGTTTTCTGAGTTTTTCTCTTTTATTTTGCATTTGTTTTCTTTTCCCTACCTTTAATATTTTTCGTAACTCAATTTTAACATGTTCATAGTGTTTTTGAATATCTTTGTATAGTTTTATAGTAGGTACTCTAGGCATATGACATTACATGTGCATAATATATCATAGTCTGCTCAAGTCACAATTTTACTAGTTTGAAGTGAAGTATGGCATGAATCAAAGTGTCATGCCCTACTGAACATTTCTGCAAACTGATCAGATTGGTAAATGAATTTAAACATCAGAATAAATGTAGTTATATGAAATACTCCCTTGCTTTCCCCCACCTAAACTAAACACACATCCACTTCTCCAAAAAGAAATGAATTGTGATTAACTGGAGGAAAAATATCCTGACTTTGATCTGAAACACCAAAACTTCTGTCATTTGATTTACATTATTTTGGAATAGACAATTTTTACAGATAAAGTCAATGATAATATGCTTTCTAATTCATTAAGGTGAATAGAAATATTGAAAAGTCTCTGAAGCCCCAGACAAAATTTTCCAAAAGTTTCTTAAATATCACTACATGAACCATCAACAATTCAGAGCCTGATAACATTGTTAAGTAAGCTTAGCAATTAACTGGGAAAGTGTTCATCTTTCATAAGAAAACAATTTTTAGAGAGAGAAACTTAACTTTCACAAGGTCATGAGTGAATCAACAGACCTGAGCTAGAATCAAGCTCTGATGACACTGAACTACATTAGGAGAGAGAAAAATAATAACTTTTAATCTAAAGTGAATCAACAGTCTGCTTGTAATTCAGTTATGCTTCATTTCCTTAAGGCAGGCAAAATAAGAACATGGCAGATGGAATACCATCACTCATCTACATTGGAATTTAACCAGGACACTGGGGTTTAAACTTACCCACTTGCCAAAAGTAGCAATACATAACAAATAAATGGTCCAATCGTTGGTATCACAGACACTAGCCCAACAAGAGGTCCCAGACATGAAACTGTCCATTAGTGTGTTCAATTTCCCTGTACACTAGTGACTTATTCCTATCCATCCAGGCTACCACAGTTGAAAATCAGATGGACACAAGTATTTATTCCCCATTATGCAGTTTTACTCACTTTAGATGTAACAACGCTTGAGTGTGTACAAAAGAGACTGTCCTCAATTCCCAAAATATTCTCTGATTCATTTTATAAAGGATCAGACCTCTAGCATGCAGCTCTGAGTGACAGACTTTCCCTTTTAGTCATGAAATCTTCTATGATCCAAACTAGGGAAAAATATTCCTTGCTCATCTCCCATTTATATTCACAGTCAGATACTATAATTAAATAATAGAGTTTCATTTACTTGGGCTCAAATCCATTAATTTTTTTCTTATTTTCACTCATTTCCTTTTGCTGAAACATATCCCAGTATTATTATTATCCTTGAGCACACACATACACAGATCTGTGAATCTATAATGAGATCTTCCTATTTTTTTAGAATAGATTTTGATTTGATTAAATGTCTAAATTGCCTCCACACAGAATCTGTCTAAATGTGAACAAATATCTGATCTACTGGGGCAAGGGAAATTAGCATTTAACAGTTGAACTTCTAGCCAGGTACATGTATTATGTTTACTTGGGGGTGGGAGAGACTTGTTTCTCTAGCTCACTTAGTTCCCTGACCAGCAGAAGGCTGAATGTGCTAATGCTCTGCACCAAAGTGAGTGTTCAAATGTCTTTGTATTACAGCCCAGTGTACTGGCCAGATGATACAGCACCATTTACCATCGTGGTCAGACAGAACCCCTTGCCTTCCCCTTACTCAGTGGAGCCACGTGTGCTGAATGGCAGGGAAAGTAAAAACGAATGAGAGGAGTAAATGTGCCAAACACTCCAATAGGGCAAACCTGAAAACTGAGCTATATAGCTGCCACTGTACCCAACTTTGGTGACAGACAGAACTACCACACTCCTAGACACTTTTTTTTTTCCTGGGAAAAAAAGAACCTTGCAGATTCCCATGTCCAGTGCTGTACTGTTACCACATGCCTATGAAACCCCCTTATGAATACAACTTTCACTCTTGTTTTTTTCTCTTTCAGGATTTCTACTCCAAATGCCCAACATAGTGAGAACAGAGATGTCAGAGGCACTTCTATAGCTGATGCAAATTATATTTCTTCATTTGTTCCCTGGAGGTGCTGTGGGAAAGAGAAAGAGTGTAAGAGCCCCAAGTGACAGCAAACGAAAGCACATACCAGTTTTCACTAGTTTGTTGTGTAACTCCCTGCTAAATTACAAAAACCTTTGTGGACTTTAACATTAAAAAGGAAAATACCCCTTTGCTGATGTTCATGGACTAGAGAACAAAATCTGACTTTACCAGTTAAAAAAAAAAATCGGTACATGAACAGACCAAACTTCCTTGATATAGACCATAAACTTTGAACAGGAAGACAGTCTATTAATCTATTTTTCATCATTAATAGGCTACATTTTATTTAGGTAGACTTATTCCTCTTTCCAGACATAGTATCACTATGGATCAAATGAAAACTGTAAGATAATTGGCACCTAGTTTGGATAAGATAGCACACAATATTTTAATGCTTTTTATAATGCGAAGCTATTATTCCTGATTAGAACAATCCCAAGAATATACCAAATTCTATATTCTCAAAGCAAAAAGGTAATCCCAAATTAACCCCGCTGATGATATATTAAAGACTAAATGAATAAAGATAGTAGGCTTAACATACCAATCTGTGAGTTAGTCTGGAAAACTTTGTTGCATTCTAAAGTTCTAAGCCCAAACTTTTCACAGTAACAGCAGTATTCAAGTCCCCTCTATGAATAAGGTGAAATTCCTAGACTTAGTGTCCTTAATAGTCTCAACCCATCTCTGAGTACAAAGTTAAATTAAATAAATTTATTCTTGAGCAATATCTGCAATATACTTTTTTACATGATGTGGAGCAAACAAAGTCATTAAAACTTACTAATAAAGAAGCTGTGATCTAACTACTTCAAAGATGGAAAAGTCATTAGCAGAGAAAGATATGAGAGATGCATTCCAGGATGTTAGGAATGTGGTGTTACAACAAAATATAGCCTTGTTTGTCAATAAGTAAAAAATTAAATAGCACTTACAATAATACTAAAAATTACAGAAAATGTGTGTTGCACATCTGAAATTCTTGGGTCAGACAGGGAGAAATCGGAAGACTTGGGGTTGCCTGAAGACAGTGGGTGGTCTCCTCTGGCTACTCAGAGAACAGGAAGAACCTGAAGAACAGGACATACTGGCAGGCCCAGGCAAGAGCAGGGCAGGCCCTGAATCTTTGGGAGAAGCCAGAAATAACAGGGTCTCAGGAGCTCTAAGAACCAGGTCTTCAGCATCCACAGCTCATTCAGTCCTGGCTTATTCTCCCCAAGATGACCAAGAGTCTTTGTACTGAGAGCTCTTGGACTATCCCAAGTAATGTAACCAAGAATCTCTACCTTACACCCAATCACCTTCTCAGGCAATGGAGGGTAATTTCACTGATGAACCCATTTTTCGTCTTTTATCTCTGTACCAACAAAACAATATCTGAAATGTCTTTGTTGAGTATTATGTCTGAATCCATGAAGAGCTATGAAAATATTCAAATACAAAGCCATGGGTAAGGAAATGTGGTAGCTGGAACAGTCCTAAAAAAGTGAATCCAGTCACTCAGCTAATGTAATCATTTCAGATAAAGCTTCAGTTTTTGATTTGCCAGAAAATTTGAGATTAAATGATGCAGTAGAAGTACTGAGTATCTGAAAAAGACTGCTAAAGTGGAAGTTATTTTTATTTTGAGCACTGATACTCAAATATCATTGCTGTTGTTAGGTGCCATCGAGTTGATGTCTGACTCATAGCGACCCGACCCTACTTATAACAGACAGAACACTATTGTTAGTGTTTCTCTGCTATTCGTAGGGTTTTCAATGGCTGATTGTTTTGGGGAGTGGGTTGCTGGGTCCTTCTCCCAAGCCTATAGCGCCTCATGTTCCCAGGCAGTCTCCCATCCAAGTACTAACCAGGCCTGAACCTGCTTAGCTTCTGAGATCTGATGGGATCTGATGCCACAGTGGTATGGCTGCAGGCAATACTCACATATAGTTTAATAAAATTTCTACAACATAGCAAAGTTGTTACCGCAAAAAACATCAGATTCTTCCTATCTGTGTGATTTGGGGCATATTACTTAGTCTCTGAACCCAGGTCCTATCTGTAAGTTAGAAAGGGTATGTACCAGAGTAACTTTCTCCTCAGCATCTCACTGGAAAATTATGCCCTCAATTTCTCAGGTTTCATAGCTCTGGGATTGGCCTGTGTCCCCTCAGCTGTACTTTAGGGATGATTTCTCAGTCATTAGCACTCACGAACCAGTTCTGGGAAGCCATGTTGAACCATTGCTGGTGTCCCTCTGGGTTCCTCTCATTATTAAGAATCACTCAAACCTGAAACTGCCAAACTTTCACAGAGATTCTCCCAAATAATATAATAATAAAGCCAAGGAAGAGGAGAGAAGAACGAGAGGACTCCTGGAACTACCTGTGAGCTTAAAGATGTCTCTAGTATAATCACTATATTCCATTTCTTGCTTAGCCATTTTGAAATAGGTTTTTGTCCATTCTACTACATGGAGTTTTTGTGTGTATGTAAGAATAATTGAGATAATACCTACAAAACATTTGTTACTGTGTCTAGCATATGTTGTTGTTGTTGTTGTTGTTAGGTGCCATCAAGTCGATATCCAACTCATCATAACCCTACATACAACAGGCAAAACACTGTTGTCAGTGCTTCTCTGCTATTCATAGGATTTTCAATGGCTGATGTTTTTTGGGAGTGGGTTGCTGGGTCCCTTTCCCAAGCCTACTGCACCTAGTGTTACCAGGCGGTCTCCCATCCAAGTACTAAACAGGCCCAACCCTGATTAGCTTCTGAGATCTGATGGGATCAGATGCCACAGTGGTACAGCTGCATATAGCAACTGCTTAATAAATGTGAGCTATCTGTATGTCCAGAATGAAAGACTATACTTCCCTTTCCAAGATAACATGAAAAACAGACCATTTTCATGGGACTCTTTAAGATATCAAAAGGTCTCTACCTTCAAGAAGGTTGTAATCAATAATAGAAGATGTTAAATAAGAGCTAGCAAGATGTACAACAGAAGAATTCTCAAAAGGTAACAGATTATTTGACTTAAATGAATTGAACAGAAAATAATACTTAAAAGTCTTCAGACACATGAGAGCAGAAACACCCTGAGGCAGAGATAGTCATTTAAAAGCTTCATAGAGATAGTATATGAGTTGAGTTTTAAAGAAAGGAAAAGATGTGGGAAGTTGGAGAGAAGGCAGACAATATTTCAGTCACAGGTCTAAAAAACCATGGGTAGTAGAGATAGAGCCCAGGACACTCTGACCTGTAACAGAAGGTCTGGAAGAAGTGGTCAGTGGAAGACAGCTGGAATAAAGGAAGCCCTGCAGAAGACGTATCTTAAGGGCAATCTTAATCATATTTCACATAAGTTGGTTTTCACTGAGCTCACCTAGAAGTATAAAGGAATGGCAGTAGGTCAGTCATGTAATTCACACTATGTAGTGAAAATTTTAAAATAATAAAACCAGGAGTAGTTTCAAAGATTTTTCCAACCAAATCATACATCTTTGGGATCCTTTTCCTTTTTCTTATTCCCATTAGAGCTGATCAATATTTACTTACATACTACCGTCAAACAAATGAACGTATCTATACAAATGAGTCCCAATGCACAGTATGCTAGTTGTTATGGCTTTGCTTCTTAATACTCCTTTTATTCTTTCCTAAGCATGTAAGATGTACACAATTTGAGGAACAGATTCCAAACTAGGTAAATCCTGCTAAGTTCAAGGCAACAACCATGGTAATCCCACCCTCCTTGCTAGTGACTGATTGCTGAACCCAGACCTAAGCCAATCAATTTTTTAAAACATGGTTTGGATAAGCACATAGAATATGACACAATGTGGACCAATGAAACATGAGTGAGGTTTGCTTCTGGGAAAACATTTCCTTACTATTAAGAAAGAGCCTCTGGAAGGGATGGTCCCTTTTTCACACTCTGGCTGTCAGACCTGGAATTGCACAAGCCATCTGCATCAAGCTTAACAATGCTAGTTACAGAGAAACAGAGCTTAAGGAACTATAGAAATAAAGAGTTGACAGCACTGGATAATGAGAACCCAATAAGCTTCCCCATATCTAATATCTGGCTATGTGAGATAGTGTCTTTACTATTAAATTTTGTTGGGGTCTTTAAAAATAAAAGATGTCCTCTTATTTCATAAAAATTCCTTAATGAGTTAATACACTTGCCATTTTCAAATGGCTGTGATCTAATAATATATCTAATTCCATGGTTCTCTGATTAGTCTCAGAACCCCCAGAAGACTCCAAAAAGTAGGAATCAGGACAGGTGAAGAGGTGGGAAAAAAGATCTGTATGTATCTGAAAGCACTGTTTTAAGAGGTCCACTTCAAGCCGGGCACAGTGGCGCATGCCTGTAATCCCAACGACTCAGTGGGTGGAGGCCGGAGGATTGCAAGTTCAAGACCAGAGGTAGTCTGCATAATTTAGAGAGACCTTGTCTCACAAAAGTAAAATGGGCTGAGGGTGCAGCTCATGTGGTACAGCGCTTGCAAAGCATGCAAGCGTGAGGCTCTGGTTTCCTGGGTTCAAACCCCAGTACTGGGAAAAAAAAAAAAAAAAAACGAGGTCCACTTTAGATATAGAGAATGCCATCGTCTGAAAAGATGGAGAAGTTCTTAGATCCACTCAGATTGGCCCGGTCATTCTTGTCAAACTTGAGCCCTGCAAATTATCACATAACCAAGGTTCTCACGAGCAGACAAACATGGGACCCCACAGCTCCACCACGCTCTCCCCACCTCCCTCCTCCAACAAGCTGCTGAGACTAGGTACATTTTACTCCTTGGTAGCATTAGTGAAAAGAGTTCCATATGGATTACAACCAGTCTCAAAAGAATTTTCTGAACAAGCAAATGTTACAGGTGCTGTAACATTGTATATTTCATCACCAAATATCACTTTGGGTCACAATATGGAAGAGTACAATTAACTATTTCAGCCAACTCTTATAATGGGCTCTACTTGCTCCACATTAAAAATAACTGTGCTGGTGTTTACTCTTTTGTTTTTCAAAAATAATTTGTAAATGTTTAACTATAGACAATATAGTCATAAAAAAGTAATATATATGACAACTTTTTTATTAGAAATTTTTAATGTACATCATAATGTGATTCATTTTGACATGCTTTTCATTGTGACATTTTCATATATGCATTTTGATAAACATTATTCATATAGGTTACCCCTTACCCTCCCCTGTGCTTCCCCTCCTCCCACCCTTCCCATCTAAGTTTCCCATCTAAGTCTTCTCTATCTTTTACTTAGTAGTATTTTTCTTTATGTATATGACAACTTCTGAGGGAGTCACTGCAGCAGATAAACATGCAAATGGTAATCAAGATGAAGGAATGCATATCAAACTGAAATATCATGCTAAAAAATACAAGTAGAACTCTATGAATAAGAGGCTGCAGAGATAGTAACTTGCAGCAGATTTGATCACGAGTAGCCAAAATTGAGCCAAATATAAATATAAACTGTGGAAGAAGACTGTGCCATAGTATGAAGCCAAAGAAACACTAAGATCAGAAACATTTTAAATGTATACATTGTGGTTGATATTTAGAGGATATTTTTTCATGCCTGAAGTCTAGTTCTCTAAAAATACTAGTAAAATTACTGACTAGCCTAATACATACTAGGATGATTTTAAATGCCTTTATTTTCATGTGAAATTTGACAGTCCAAAATTAATACTTGAGTATCAGAGTTGAAAACTTTAAGCATATAAAACAGCTCATCCAACTTAGGCCTATAAATAATGACCAAACCAATACCAATGAACACACGTAGTGTGCCTAACGCAGAGACTCAGAGAAATGGATGGGGCAAGTTATGCACAAGTTGAGTTAGGCAAAACATCCTGACATACCTGTTACAGTGATGCTATCAAAGGCTATTAGAATTATGTAGAAGTACTCAGCAACCAATTTGAGGAGGTTTCCATGGGTCAAGGATTGAAAGAACTTGAGTTTCAAAGGATGAAAACTGCAGTGGATTAAGCCCATCAAATATGCTTAAACTCATGAATTCAGTACTATTTAATGGATGTTACTTAGTTAACTTCTGAGTATGACAAGGAGTCAATTCATTATCTTGAGAACAGGGTAAATAAAATAGTCAAATATTTATTCTTCCTTTCCTGTATGAACTGTACAACCTGGTACCCAAACAGCAGACTTAGAAGTATTTTTTCATAAAATTATTACTTGTAATAAGTGAAAAACAAGATAATATAATTAGTTACCTCCACAGTGCAACCTCTAATGAATTAATAGATTCACTGGGTGTCAGTGAATACTAACATCAAAAAACGAACGATAACCAAACATTGTCCTTCTTATGAAAAAATCACACTACCTCCTAAAGTCCTGCAGAGATTTGACTTGGCTGATCAAGTCTCTGAAGCCAACTGCCATTTCTCAGAAAATACAAAGGACAAAGGAACATGTAAAACTGCATCATGAGTATGCAATCAACCAGGCCCACACTGTGGAAAATCTTAAAATCCCAATTTTTCAACAGATGAAATGTAAGGATTAGAAAGAAATGGAGAGAGGTGGCTATATACTAAAAGAGACTACAAGACATATCAAGAACTTTTAATGGGCAAATTAATTATAGTGTGTATGGATGTGTAATTGGAAGGTACAACATAATGAAATCCAGGGAACTGATTACTATGAAAGTTCAGATGATTACTTCTAGAGAAAAAGGCATGACTATGAATAGGATGGAGCACTTGGAGAAGCTTCTGGATCTCTCTGCAAACTATTTCTTGACCTGGATGGTGGTTACAAGACTGTTCATGTTATAATAAGTCACCAAAGTATACATTTGTTCTGTGTGGTCTTTAGTATTTTCATTTTAATTTGCAATGCAAAAGGAAACTAAAACTGGAAACAAAAAAGAAAAAACACAAGTGTATTGTGCACCCATATATCATTAGCTAATTATTAGCAATTAATTGTCAACTGTAAGAGAAGCCAAACAAGATTTATCCTTAGCCAGTATGCTTCCATCCATACAGGAATGAAGGTCTCACATTGTGTAAGTGAAATATCAGTGACACTCTTTTTTGGCTTGCCTGGTACGTTCCTCTCTGTTTTTTACTACCTTTCACTTGGGAGCACAGTTATGATGCTGTTCCACATAGTGGTAAAACATTCCCCTCCTTTCAGGTCAAACACATTCCTGTTGGCTTCTTGTTTGCTACCCAACAAAATCAAATAAGATACAAATTGCTGTTATTCTTTCTAAACACTATTAGTTCCATATATTCCACTTTGTATAAATAGATAATAGACATTCATTATATAAAAAGCGTGCTTCTTTTCTCTGTGGATCACATTGGAATGAGTGCAAGATGTATTAATTCTAAGGTTTCCTTCCCTCTTTTGCAAATCAGTCATGTTCCAAATTAGGGAATTGTTGGCTGTCTTTAAGGTTACCAAGCCTCATCAAACCTAGACAAGGTGCTTTCTTTTGCAATGTTTGTCATTATTAGGTAGGCTATAGCTGCAAGGTAAAAGCTCAGTATAATCCCCTTGCAGTAGTTAACTGCACCATCATCTGGTGTTAGGTACCATCAAGTCTGTGTCCTACTTATAGCAACCCTACATATGACAGATGAAACACTATTGTCAGTGCTTCTCTGCTACTCATAGGCTTTTCAATGGCTGATCTTTTTTGGGAGTGGGTTGCCAGATCCTTCTCCCAAGCCTAAAGCACCTGCTGTTCCCAGGCACTCTCCCATTCAAGTATTAACCAGGTCCGACCCTGCTTAGCTTCTGAGATCTGATGGGATTGGACGCCACAGTGGTACAGCTATAGGCACACAATGACCTTAGTCAAGGTAAAACCTGTTCTATAAAAACCCAAGTATTGTAGACTTATGGAAGTCTAGGTGAATGGGAGCATCTCTGACTAGTAGGACTCTTACTGTACTTAATGAAACCCATTCATGACACCCTTTGCTGTAGTACCCCCCCTCCATTGTGAGTGGTATTTCCTATTTGAAAGGCAGCCTCAGTAAGTGGAAAAAACCAATTCTGAGTATGATCAGTATCTACTTCTCCTCCTCACTTCCGAACCCAATGAAATTAGGAGGGATAACTATGAGCAATTTGAGGGATGGACCATGAGAAGGGATGATGCCAGTTCTGGAATAAAACATTTAATTGCCAGTACTCAATTCTATTGCTCTCTCCGCCCCCCACCAGCATAGGAGATCACAGAAGCAGGAACTGGTATAGACACACCATAATATCAAAGAAGTCTGGAAAACTGAGCCAGCATATGGTGAACAGCTGACCTGCAGAATCACCTAAACCCACAACAAACTTTGTAAATGAAATTTTAGGGCTGTAAGTCTTTCAAATTTTATTCTAACCTAAATCATGGCCTGGAATTCTGCATGTTTCCAAAAATTCTTTCCACAGAAATTAATACAAATTGCCTACTTCTTGAAGCCAATCAAATTAGTTGTATTGTTGAGATGTAAAGAATTAAAGGTAATATTTTCCAGATTGTGAATTATTAGAAAATATTATGTAAATTGATAAATTATGCCTAATAACAAAAAAACCCCAGTAATCTGTTTTCAAATAGAAATTTATTCTGAGATTTCTCTACTAAACAGAACAGCAGAAATGTAATATGCCAGCAGCCATTCTGAGCCTAGGCCTACCTCAAAAATGATGGAAGAATGTAAGGTAGAGAGCAGTTGCCCATGACATTTACAAAGTATCTCAAATCTCAATTGATTCTGAAATAAACTGATATGGCCTATATTTTCTTTACCTCCTAAGCCTTGGAACCAAAGTACTTGGTAAATGAAGTTTGTCTTCTGTGACTTCCTCATATCCACTTGGCTTTGATTAATCTAGTATACACTGTTAAAGCATATTAAAACTATAAAAGCCCATTGTGAGATTTTAGTAAGACTCAATCTACAGCTGTTTTTGATACTTTCTCTATGAAGGAATACTAGAGAACTTGTAAAGTAAAATTCCGTATCATTCCTTATATACAAAGCATTTCCTACAGCAAGGAGTATACAGAAATCACACAAAATTCCCAGGAAATGTAATCGCCTTTTACCCAAAGCCTCGGCAGTCAACAGTTTGAAATACTATTCCCTGCTGAACACACAGGTATTTACCTGAGTCATGAACTAAAAACGCAATTATGACACATATTTCCATTCATTTGATGGGTGTCACAGGAGCTTCAATAGACACGGTGGTGACAGCTATGTATGGACTATTGATCTGAGTGTGATTGAGCACTAATGGAATCATTTCCTCAATCACAAAGGTGTCCTTAGGAGGTCTGCCTGCCCAAAGTGACCTGTTGGCTTTTGAGATGCACATACACCATCTGACTCTACACAAAAATGACAGAGCTACATGCAAACTGGAGATAAGGACTCTAGCATGCATATTTGGCTGGAAAATTCACTCCATTTCATTTTTTAAAAAAATGACAGTGGGCAATAATTATATAATTTAATTATATCTTTGGGTTCCACATAAAGCAAAAAAATATAATCACTGGCCACCCATCTGCTACCTGTGGCAGCTGAAAAGTATTACACTGCAATATTAGGGGCAAATAATAAAATGAGTACCTCCAAATTATTTAGAAAAGGATCTTCAGTCTAAGGAAAATTGACAGCATGGCTTTAAGAATAGATAAAGGACTGCCTCAAGGATCTGTCTTGCTTCCTTACTTTTTTAAAAGTAATACCTTCATTTGCATAGTAATAACCCAATTACTGTAAGATTAAGTGACAGGATTCTCATTATTACTATTTGCACAAAACAGTTGATATTCTATTCAATATCTTTTAATGTTACACACCTTAAAACATAATTATTTCAATACACCCTCATTCATTGTTAATGTAATTTTCTTTCTGAAAAATCGTGCCATAATTGTTAGTTTTCATGGAATACACTAGTGTTTAACAAGCACTTTTCCCCCTCAGGCTGCTATGAGAACAAGCAAAAGCAACCAATAGCTTGGGGGCATCTGTGCTTCTCTCTACAACCCGCTAAAAGTAAATCCACCAAAAGACCAAACTCAGAAGCACAGCTTCTGAAAATCTGTTGTAACAACCTCCACACTTCTCCCAACACTATAGTTTCCCCTCCTTCTCTTTCACTTCATGCTCCACAAAAGATGATTCCATAATGAATTTTGGTCTTAAGGCAACTTTGTAAGTGTTAGCAAATACATTCTGTTAAATTTCAGATTGAGAGATCTGGGTTCTTTTCTTTGTGGGTTGTTGTTTTTTTGTTGTGCTTCCCCACCACCACCACCACCACACTGTAACACCAAAAGAAGGGGAAAAAAAAACCCTTTCTGAGACAGCTGACTTACTGGGGAGACCATCTGCCCGCTATAGGTTTACCTGCCATGGGCTTTTACAGTTTCAATTACAAGATAATCAGTATGATAAGTGGCTGGTTACCAGATTAACGGAGGAAACAAAGCAAGGAAATAAGAGGGGGGAGAGAGGAAACTGTCAACATTAAAAGACTACAGAGCTGTACATGTCACTTCAAAATGATATCAAAATTAATGTACAGTGAAAGCGGCACTTAGATTTTATCATGGAAGGAAATAACATCAGAGGGCTGTAGTCTGGATTCTGGAGTTAACGCTCCTTGACTGCGACCCTGTGGACTAACATCTTCAGGGTGTGGGTGTCTCTAGATTTTCTGAGTGAACACTCAAAGATATTGCAACTAATTTGAGAAAGAAGTGCTTCCTTCCTTACTCAATGTCAACTAAGTGTTCTCAGCATGATTGATTGACTGGCATCTTCTAGATGCTCTGACCCACAGAATCTCAACAAGCATTCTGCTCGCATCAGCCACTAACCACTATCTCATACTGCATAGCCAAAACACCAAACCCTACTCTGCTCTTTCAATTCCTGATATTTAAATAAGATCCATAGGGCTGGCCAATCATTAACTTTCTGCATGTTTAATGAACTTTAGGGGATACTTATTCTGCACTTTGTCATTTTTTACCAAAATAGGGAAACCACCATTCTTTAAAATGAGTTTACTTGTTGTAGATTTTTCTCCGAAACAGAAAATGTTAAAAAAAAAAATCCCAATTTAGTCAGCCTTTTACTGGAATTCAGTGGTGTGGTGTACCTCTTTCAAGTCACTGGGCTGTTCCTGAGAAACCATGCATAGTGATAAGGGCATGAGGCTGAAGGCATTTAGCCCAAATCTTTCCTTTTAGAGAAGAATAAACTTTCAGTGCACACTTTTAACAAGATCACTGTCTCAGGTTAGGGCTAAATAGAACTAGAGTTCTGGTTCCAAGCTCCCATTTTGGAATTCCTTCAATTGCCTCTCTCCCTCGTGACTCAAAATTCAGGCTTTATGAAGAGAATGGCAGACAGATTTCACAAGTTCAATGCAGAGATTTTATCCCTCAGTGAGGAACTCTACCAAACAGTGGTTGTATTAGTTAGGTGGTACATGCCTGTGACAGAGAAAACTACCAGAACAAACTGAAGGAGACATTCACTGGGGGCTCATGGTTAGAGTATCAGTCCAGAATGGCAGTGGGACAGGTGTGGCAGTGGCAGGCAGCAGGGCCCATGGTAGATGACATCATGGTATGGCAGATCAGAAGCAGAGAGCAACAAGAAACAGAGGTCTGGGCAAAAGCCTTCAAAGGCCCACCTGGATGGCATCAGTTCCACAAAGCAAAATTCCTAGCTCCAAAAGTTCCACAACCTTCTCAGACAGAGCCACCAGCTGGAGACCCAACATTAAAGAATACAACCTTTGGGAGATACTTTATATTCAAACCATGATACCTTACCACATGTTCCCAAAGGTCCATGGCCACCCCATAATGTAAAATGCATTTAGTCCAATTTGAAGGGTCCCCAAAGTCTTAACAACTTCAATCATGTTCAAAAGTCCAAGTCCCCACTGAGAGTCACAGCAAACTTAGCTGTGAGCCCCTGAAGGACAAAAAGCAGGTTACATACTTCCAACACATAGTGGAACAGAGTAAGCATTCCCTTTCCAAAATAGAGGAATAGGGGCACAGAAAAAAAAATCAGTCAAAAGCAAGACCAGTATGCCATTTAACAAGTAAACTCTATTCATTCAAATCTGGCATCTGGCACATAAGACTCGTCTGGCATCATATGGGCTCAAACAGGCTTGGGTGCCTCTTTCCCCATGTCCCCCTTGGCTTGCCTCCACTCATTGTCAGTAACTTTCCTTGGCAGATATTTGACACTGCTCACATCTCCAACATTTCAGGGTCTCCTCTGTTGCTTCGAAGGCTTTACCCTCAAAGCTTCATGCATCAGCTTTTCAGGGGCTTTCCACAGGGCACCTAACCCTGGTACACATTGCCTGGCCTCATAGACTATTTTCTGGAACCTTGGTGGCAGTTTCCATAACTGCTTAACTCTTGTATTCTGCGTGCTGTAAAACCAGCACCACATAGATGATGCCAGAATTTTCTGCCAGCTCAAGAGGTAGCTGGATCCTTTTGGACCATGGCTATAACAGCCTCTGTGTGCCTGGGTGGAGAAATCACTTCCCTGGGTAGCCCCTTTATAGCATGGCTTCCTAGAGGCATTTCCTTTTTATCCACACTCCTTTCAAATGGGTTTTTAGTTTCATGCCTTGCCACTGTAGATGGGAAAGGTCTGGCAAACTCCTTCTGTGCTCTGAGGAAATTTCTACTGTCCAAGTGAAAGGGTCAGCAGTTCCTTTTACTGTGGCTTATCTCTGTAACAATTATGCACTCCTTGCCTAAACATGCCTTGTTTGCAGTAACCTAAGACAAGCTGCACTATTTTCCCTCTTTAAACTGCACATTTTTCAGATCCTTCTGCTGTGCCTTTTGCTTCATTTTTCCCCTCATAAATCTGGCTAAAAGCAGCAAGCAACAACCATGCCATGCCCCCTATATCTTGCCACCCTCATATTTCCTCCAAGTTAATTAGTCCATTACTTTTGAATTCAGCCTAACTCAATTCTTTAGGACATGGACAAACCATAGACAAAACATGTTGCAAAAATGTAACATGAATATCTGTAGTCCAATGCCTAATAGAGTCCTCATTTTTCTCTAAAACTCTATGAGCTCCATCTGCCTTTCTACTGGAGGTAGCATTCTGGTCTTCCTTACTCTCACCAGAGCCATTCTTCAAGCTCTACTTACAGCACTCAAGGGCTTTTCTCCTTTGCATCTTCAAACTCTTCCAAACTCCTCCTGAAAACAAGTTCCAATGGCCTATGAACCACATGGTCATATTTCTGCACCACGATGACCTCATTCTCTAGTACCAATTTTCTATATTAATCAGGTAGTATGTTGCTGTGAGGCTGAGTATTAGCTTAGTTGGTAGAGCTAAAGCCCTAGGTTCTATCCCCAGCACCACATAAAATGGGAGAAGAATCTGGCAACCCTCTCTCAAAACAATCTCAAAGCAATCAGCCATTGAAAACTCTATGAATAGCAGAGAAGCACTGACATATTGCCATGCAAGGCACAGTGTTAGGAAGTGTTTCAATCTGTTGTATATAAGGTCATGAGTTGGACCCAACTTGAGAGCATCTAACAACAATAAGGACAACAACATGTTTCTGTGAAAGAGAAACTGATCAAAACAAACTTATAAGGAAGGCATTTATTGGGGGCTCATAGAGGATCAGTCCATGATGATGGCAGGGCAGGTAGTAGTAGGTTGCAGGGTCCATGACATATGACCTCACAGCATAGTAGATCGGAAGCAGAGTGACCAGAGCTGCAAGTCTGGGCAAAAACTTCCAAAGGCCCACCCTAGTGACCACTTCTGCAAAGCTGAATCCCACCTCCCAAAGTTCTGTACCTTTCACAAACAGCAGCATCAAATGTTCAAACACATAACTATTGGGGGACATTTTGGATTTAAACCATAACAATGGCCATGGGAAAAAAACAGAGCAATAATTAAACTTATTATACATTAGTTATTCACGTACTGCTTTATATTAGATATCAGAACCCACACTGACTATTGAAGAAGCTGAAGTCTGAAAGGCTTATTAATTGGTCAAGACCACAAGATAACAAGATCTAGAGTCAGGATTCAAAACCATGTGTGCCTTAAAGACAAAGCACAGAATTTGCTGTTGTAAAAAAAATTTTACCTGTATAATTTACTTGGCTTTTGTTCTGGGCTTTCCTGACCTTGTATTTGCTAAATACTCCAGGCATTCTTCTGCAGTGCTCAGAAAGTATAAAAGACAAGGGCAACCCCAGACATTTTAAAGTCAACAACACACTACAAAGTCTCATGTCATCTTATCTCTGGGCATGATATTCCTTCTTTCTAGTATGGCCTATTCTCCTTCTGTTGCCTTTATCTCTATTTATTAAGCATCATGCCTCAAAATCCTGGTCACTCATTACTACTTCTGTGAAGCCTTGCCCTACTACCCAGCACCTTCCAGTAGAATTAATTTTCCCTTCCACTATTACCCCGGAACTTTAAAACTACATATTCAATCATTAAGTGCAATATTCATATATAAGCCATCTATATTAAGAAACAGTCCTGATAAACTAGGTTTAATTCATCTTGGTATACACAGTGCCTATTAGCAATGTACCTAAGACAGAGGTGTTTTATAAATGTTCAACTGTTACTGAATTAAAGAGATTTGCCATACCTCACTTATTGTAATTATCAATTCTATATTACATGGTAAGTTTCTGCTTCTGCCTTTTCTATAAAAGAAATAGTTCTCCAAAAGAACCATTTCTTACCCCACATCACACACAAAAAAGATGCCTCACAGATCATAAGTGTTCCAGAAATGTCTGTAGATTTGAATTGCTTACAGGATTAAGAGCGATGGCATAGTTATCTAAAATATTATAGGTTTCTTTAAACCTAGTTGAGGATAATAGCAAATTTTTCCCATCTTGAGTTACCTTCAAAGCATGGGATTATATCCTATGAGTGTGTAGAATAAATGCACTGTGGTTAAAAAATTAGATTGCTGAGCCCATGGCTAAAATGCTACTTTTTGTGAGGATTAATTGAGTGCAATCTTTTATCTGTTTCTATTCAGCATATGTACTATGTATCTGCTATGTATCTGAGGACAGCTGCCATTCTATTTACAGCATTATCTAAAAATGGCAACATTAAATCCATCTTACATCTCTTCAAGATCTTTTTCAACCACAGAATCATCTCAGATGTTCTGCTTTTAGACCAAAATATATGAGGTGTGAATGTGTGTAACAGTAAAAGACTAACAGGCAGAAATCCACAATGGTGGAATTATCCACTGGGGGGTTGATAAAACTTTCCTCCTTTCCTATCTCAGGAAAAGCTAAGGCAGGGAAACTAGAAAACATCAGGGGGCAAATTAAAAAGGTAGGAAACTGCCCTTACACCCCTGTTCAGAAGTCTCAGAACCTAAATATTGATTTTTCAGGCCCTTTGTTGCTGACTATAGACATTTTGGGCCTAGACTGAAACACAACAGTAGAGAAGTGTGCTGACAAACCTTCCAAACACTGCACTGCATTCCAGATTTCTTTTTGAGAAAGTTAAAATTAATCTTTTGGCTTTAATAGGAGGGAGGGAGAAGCTGTGACTATGTGAATTATTTATTGTTAACTCTCCCGATTATACAACTTAAAATAAATCCACTGTTCATTTTCCTGATAACTACTACCGGAAGCAGCAAAAAATCTGATAGCACACAAACATCTAGGTCTGACCTTCCTGACCCTCTGAACAACTTGGGAAAGTTGATATCCTTCTAATAGCTTCTCTCCTCAAAATTTCAAAGGCACAAACTCTTCTGTTTTTATCAACCTTCAAGTCCATTTTTAAAATCAATGTGCCAACTAGACATAGCAGGAAAAAAAGAGCATCACTTTCATGGCAAGGAACAGTTAACCTTGGAAAAAATTAAAAAGTCATTAAAATTCTTCTTTTAAAAAAGCTAATTTGTAGCCAGGCATGGTGGCACATACCTGGAATCACAGCAACTGAGGAGGTAGAGGCAAGAGGATAGCAAGTTTGAGGCCAGAGGCAGCCTGCGTAACTTAGCAAGACCTTGAATCAAAATGAAAAGAAAAGGGCTGGGGTGCAGCTCAGTGGTACAGCATTTGCAAAGCAAGCATGAGGCCCTGGGGTCCAAACCCCCTAATTCCAGTACTACAAAAAAGACAAGAAAAGAGAAGAAAGAGAAGAGGAGCAAAGCAAATTTGCTCATCATAGTATAGGACTGATAAATAAATACATAAGCCATCATTCTAAAAGCATTTTGCAGCTTGAAAGTAGTACAGTATACTGGTTAATAGTATTGGGGTCAGGAGATTTGATATCAGACTATTAAGGTGTAAATACCAATCCCACCACTCTTTAGCTGTGTGACCTTGGGCGAGATAAATAACCTTTCTTTGCCTTATTCATATGACTGTGAAAAACAACTGAGTTAGTATATGTAAAGTTACTGAAACAGTACGTGACACGTAATGAACAATCAAATAATGTTAATTATCCTTATTACTAAAAATGTCTCTGGCACTTAGTAGGCACTGATAATCTGATAAAAACTGATTGGTTTCAATAACATTTCTCAAATGTGGAAGGGACAGGGAAAACTAGAAAACTTCTATAAAGGAAATTACAAAGAATGATTTATTTATTTAGTGTTGCTTTCTGACCAAGCTATTTTCCTGGGGGAGAAGGGTGTACACACACACACACACACACACACACACACACACTCACACAAGCACGCACACACACTTGTGTGCACATACCACATGAGCACAAATCCCTCCAAATGAGAACTGGAATTCTTTTTTTTTTTTTTTTTTTTTTTGCGGTACTAGGGGTTGAACCCAGGGTCTCGCGCTTGCATGTTCTGCAGTGCTAGACCACTGAGCTGTGTCTCCAGCCCCCCCCCCCTTTTTTTAACTTTTTGAGACAGGGTCTCGCTAGGTTATGCAGGCTTCCTCTGATCTCGAACTTGCAATCCTCTCGGCTCCACCTCCCAAGCCGCTGGGATTACAGGCGTTCACCACTGCGCCTAGCCAAAACTGGAATTCTTATAAAAAGGTGTGGTTTTAGATTGTTCAGTATATTCTATTAAATCTCTAAGGGAGGTAAATACAAATGTTATTCTGACAGTACCTATTTTTATTTGATTAAAAAAATAAAAAGAATTAAAGAATCATAATATCCAATGCAACAGGTTACATATATATGTTCATAGTCTGACAAAAGACAACTTAAAGAAGAGACAAGTATGGTAATAAGATTCATACCTACATGAACATC
Organism: Pedetes capensis; assembly: GCA_007922755.1. NCBI lineage: Eukaryota > Metazoa > Chordata > Mammalia > Rodentia > Pedetidae > Pedetes > Pedetes capensis. Next base: position 104,423 of record VMDO01004266.1, read on the forward strand.
TGCCATTGGCATTTTTGTCTATTCCACAAGTGAGTTCAATGTACTGAAATGACATTATCAAATTTTAACATACGAAATTTGAATTTTCTTTTAAAAAATTCAATGCCATGCCCCAGATACAAATCCGTTCACAGAGCTTTTAGCAGTGTTTTACTCTAAAATTTACATTATCATCATTCATTGACTCAATTTCAGAAGTCTTAGAGTTGGAATGTAAGTACACACTAAGCAGTTTGAAACATAAGCTAAAAGTTAAAGAATTGAAAGTGGAGAATACGCTGCTTCCGTAAAGAAAATCTAATATATAATTTTGAAAGATATTCAAATCACCAAAGCATTCATGTCATTCATCTTTGGAGCTTGTTGACTACCATGGCTTCAATGTCTGTCTCCAAAGGACTATATCAAACATTCAAAATACAGTTATAAAAAGGAGCAAAGACACACATTTGTTACTGCTAAGACAAGAAAGGATGTTTCCAGAAACTAATGTAAAAATGTAACCACCACAAAATTTTATTTAAGGATATTAAGGAGATTCTAAATGTATATTTTATTAATATGTACATTTATTAAATTTTGTTAAACTTAAGAACATCAGTAAAATTAAAATGATTCTATGAGGTAAAGCAGGATAAAAAAATACCACAGACACTTATATACTTACAATCTTTGAGGACAAAAATTGTGCTTCATTAGAAAGATTTTAGTCCTAGGAGTGAGAGATCATTTTCTAATATTTCAGGGGGAGTAATAGAGGCTGAACCCAGGGCCTCATGCATACTTTGCAAGCCCTCTACCACTGAGTTGTACCCCATGTCCCTTTTTTATCTTTTTTTTATAATTTTTTTTGGGGGGGTACTGCGGGTTGAACCCAGGGCCTCATGCCTGCATGCTCTGCAAGTGCTGGACCACTGAGCTGCACCCCCAGCCCATTTTTTTACTTTTTCAGACAGGGTTTCACTAAGTTACCCAGACTGCGTCTGGTCTCGAACTTGCGATTCTCCCACCTCTGCCTCCTGAGCCGCTGGGATTATTGGCGTGAGCTACCACGCCCAGCACTTTATTTTTTATCTTGAGTAAGAGTCTTGCTAAATTGCACAGATTGCCTCTGGCCTCAAACTTGTGATCCTCCTGCCTCTGCCTCCTGAGTCATTGGGATTTCAGGTGTATGCCACTGTGCACGGCCATTTTCCAAAATTTTAATTCTCGTTGTTGATACATATGCAACTACATTTCCAGGACTAAATTTTCATTTGGATTATAGAGGTCAATTTTGCAAAGACAATTCACAAAATAAAATTTGGTAAGTTTTACTTCTTTTGTCAGTCATGAGCAGTAACTATCTTACTGATACCAAGATATTAAGCAAAATGATGGAGACTTGGTTCTGCCACTAGTCAGCTTATTTCACAGTTCTAAACCTCAAATATACTCATCCTTAAAATTAAAGCTGAAATGAATTACATTTGAGGTTTATTCTTGAAAATTTTATAATTCAGTTGCCATCTTTTATATTAGAATTTAACCAATATATAGCTTTATGGCAGAGGAGATGGTTAAAACAAATAAATAAAAGTACAAATAAAAAACTGGAGGATGTCATAATGTTTATTCATTGGCTGTTGACTGTCGACTACAAAGTGTACATCTCCATACCTCAAATGACAAAACAGAGGCTCAGAGCAATTATGTAATAAACCCAAGATCACAGAGCTAATAAGCAAAGAAACTGGGGTTCAAACTCAGACCCTTCAGACTATGAGGCTTATATGCCTCCCATCCCAGCCACAAGTTTATTGAAGACCATGAGAATTGAGAAGCAAGTCTGTTGTTAATGCCTAGTAAATACGCCACTGGTGAACTAAAGTGTCCCTCACCCTCTACATTGACTGGTTTTGTCTTAGTGAAATATAATTGATACATTTTATATATACATCATGAGTTCAGACATATGCAAGTACCCATGACACAATTATCACTATCAAGAATATCAACGCATCTTTCACCTCCAAAAGTTTCCTTATGTCCTTTTCTGAGTTTTCTTTTTGTTTTTGTTTTGTTTTCCTTTGTAAGAACACTTAACATGAAATTTGTCCTCTTAGCATATTTTAAAGTGCCATATTGCTGACAACAGGTAGTATTTTACACAGCAGAACTCCAAAACTCATACATCTTGCATAACAGGAACTTTATTCCCATGGATCACATTTGTTATACAAGTTCTATACATTGCTTGGTACCTAAGAAGGGAGTTTGTATCTTTAACAGATTGTTGATTTCGTTCAGTGCCCTCGAGTCAGGTCCGACTCATAGCAACCCTATGTACAAAAGAACAAAACACTCGCTGACACTGGGCCATGCCTAGCACTATGTCAGTGCTTCTGTGCTACACATAAGGTTTTCAATGGCTAATAATTTTGGTATTGCTCTGGGAGTGGATTGCCACATTCTCCCATTTTTGCAGTGCTGGGGATCAAACTCAGGGCTTCAGAGAGTGCAGAGCAGCATTCTACCAACTGAGCTAAGCCCCAACCATTTTAATAGATTAGTGGAATTCAAATTTCCATGCAAGATGCTGTCTGGCAAAAGAAGCAGGAATTAAAGTACTGCATTTCTGGATAATAATGGCACCTTCTGAAAATCAGTAAGGTCTACAGCCTTTGGTGATAGTAGGCAAACAGAGGAACAGATGAACACTTTATACTGCTTTCCTAACAGAACTTCACAATCTTCTCTCTGAATCATCAAGGGAAAATCATTCCACTCTTTCCACTTGGCTTACGGTTTCCTCACAGCCTCGTGGCAATGTAACCCCACCTGGGGAATCCCAGAGATTGGCAAATTGAGGGCAATGAGCAAGCAAACATGCTCACTGTGGCACCTTACTGTATATATTCTAAATGTCCTCAACATAATGTGTCGTAGTTTTTAGTACAGAACTGACTCCAAAGTCCTGTATTAGAATTTCGGTTCTACCTCAGAAGAGTTTTGAGTCTGGTCAAAATAGGAAATCTGTCTATGCTCTAGGTCTTAAATGGGTGGATATTGCTTGTAAGTTCATGGAGTGTTGCAATTAGTCAAAAAACAGCTGTAAAGCACTGACCACAACATCTGTCACAGAAGAAGCCCCTATAAAGGTTGACTATTATAATTATCAAAATAATAGGGTGCGAGAACTTTGGTATTTTACAGCAATCCAGTTGATAGAGTAGTATTCCTAACAGCATTTTCTCAATACTGTTTTCTAAATTTTCTCCAATTTTCCAAAGTGGTGCAAAATTCTAACGAGTTGCATATGAACTCCAGACTGCACAAGGTATGTTGTTAAAGGGGAGGAAACACACTCCCCTCCCCACAGTATGATTATTTTTTTTAAAGGGAATGATTTATATTCCTGAATAAAAGTCTGGAATGTCTAGATGCATTTAAAAGTGGTTATTTCTTAACAAGATTTTGAATGCTTTTTCTTTCTTTGCTCATGATCATTGCTTCTACAATGATCATATATTTTTCTTACCAAATATTTTTACATTTTTGTTAAAATAAAAACACATGCTTCAAAAATTAAGATAAAATTGAAAACAATCTATAGGAGGACAGAATCTTAGTAGTAAAACATCAGAAGCTAAATATCTTGATACAGTATTTTGACCTATTGAATAAAGGAGGGATGAAAATTGAGGTGATTGTTCTCAGATGGCTAAAATGAATTTTGGAGCTTTGTCTTAGACAAAATAAATGATAAAGCAGTTGGTCACAGTTGGCAGAAGTTTCTCTAAAAATTAATTGGAAAATTACTAAAATTGTTGTCAGTTGGACTAGAGAAGAAGTCATGTTAAATGGCCCTTTGAAACATGCTTTTTGAAGCAGTCAATACATGATATTCATTTTGACAAAAACTGGGGGAGTTAACTTGATAAGAGCATTCACTTGATTAAGGATGAACTATGTCTGGAGCTGGGCACTGTAGAGTGCTAAGGATAGACATTTGATTAAAGGTAACAGTGTGGTAATTAATTTAGAATTCTTTGATGTGTTCACTGTAAAGCATGCAAAGAAAACTGAGGGAAAAAGTTATAGCAGCAGGAACTAAGGTCCTTTCTTAACCATAACCTTGAAAATGTAGCAGCCCTTGTCATCATCTTCCTGAGCCTTTCCTAAATGTTGGCAAGACCTGATCTCAACGCTAACGTTGGCAGAGACAGCAGTGAGAATGGTAAGAACAGAACAGATAGGAAAAGATTACAAGGGAGATGTCTGATTTGTGACTGATATGGATTACAGAGGTTGAGTAAACACGGAGGGATTTGAACCTTGACAGGCCCATTGGTACAGATAAGTGTAGAGTAGTAGTCTCAGATGCTATGAGAAGGAATAGGACTGACCCAAAAAGTAAATGTAGAATGGATTGACGTCCTGGGAAAGGAGACATTAAGGACTGTCAGATAGAAGGGCTGATAGCAGCAACCCAGAAATAAATGCTTAGGTTGGCTGCAAAGAACCAAGAGAGAATCATGTCGCCAAGTCAGGAGAACAGAAAATTTCCAGAAGTCAGGTATGAATCACAGCATCAAATACCCAGAGATAGCAAGTGAGCTAGGGCAGGAAAAAGGCCAGATTTGCAGATCAGGAGGTCACCAATGACCTCTGCTTCCACAATATAAATGACATGGTAGGTTTGCATTCATGGTCACAGTGGGCACAGAAGGGAGGAAAGAAATTGAGGAAAAGATTATGAAGGACAGATTCCTCTCAAGGGGCTAGGATATATGGAGAAAGAGGGTCATGGGGTACTGTGAGAATGTGTTTTCAGCTTTGGCTCCTTTGTGTGGAAGGGAAGTTTCTTCCATGTCCTACCAAACTCTCTACTGAAATCCAGAAAGCTCAGCTATTACTACCAGCACTTCCTGCACTCCTCTGCATTCCTAAAGTGTTAGTCTGTGTCCCTCAAACAGATAAAGGAGCTATGGTTCTCGTTGTCATCTTTTCTCTCTGACTCTCTCCTGGGGAAAGAATGCTACTTCGTATTAGAGACTACATTGCAGGTCCTTCGACTGAAACCAATCACTTCAACACCAAAGAGAGAGGTGTTCAAACACTGAGACCAGCTCACTGGGGATACCCCAACTCCTTTGCCCCAGTGAATGATCCAGGAAGGGGACTGAGTCCCAAGTGAGCCAGGTACAAGTCTCCTGGGCCTATTAGGAAAAAGCAAGTGCACACTCTCTTCTCCGGATATTCTACCTAGAGGGGCACAGCCCATAGTGCTTCCAAAGCCAAGATACCTGTGCATTGAGCTAGTGCAGAAAGGAGCAAAGCAGGTGATGGGAACAGAGAGGTGTACCCCTTTCTGATGACAGTAGCTGTCCATGAAGTATCTTTTCTCTACTTTGTAGTTATGAGTCAATAAATCACCTCTCTTCCAAATTATTTCTGAGTGGATCTCTATTATTTGCAATAAAAGAAACCCAATTTAATTCACATCCTACTAGTCACATGCATCTAAATTTTTCTAGTAACCTATACAAATGAAATCTCTTTCCTCTACTAGATTATGCATTTCTTGAAGAAGAGATACATACAGTGTCTGGCACAGAGGATCTGTTCAGTAAGTATTTCCTAAGAACTGAACAAAAGAATTTTTTCAATGTCATAAAATCAAGAGCTAAAATTAAGTAACTTGGCAATAAAATAAGATCATAGTGAATAAAATATAGCTATGTGGCTTGCTGCCCTATTTCTCCCCTATCTGAAGAGATTATCCTAAGCATGCTTATTCCTGCCCCAAACTTCCCAGTTCAATCTTTTTATCACTTTGTTTACTCAAGAGGAAGTAAAATGTCCACATTATATACTGTTTACAGGCCTGGAAATAATCTATTCAACTGTCTTTTTTTTTAGAAGACTAAAATTGCATTTAAAACATAAATAAGGGAAATCTCAGTCGTGCATATATTTCTGAAGGCCAGAAAATACATACGTGCATAGTGACTTGCACATAATACCTATTCGGTAATTTTTTTTTGTAGTACTGGGGGATTGAGGCTCAGCTCTCATGCATGATATGCAAGCACTCTACCACTGAGCTGCACCTCTAAGCCTGTTTTGTCTGTCTGTTTTTCTTAAGATCTTGCTAAACTGCATGGGCTGCTTTAGGCATCAAACCTGGGATCCTCCTGCCTCACCCTCCAGCATTGCTGGGATGACAGGTGTGCACCACGGCAAGTGGCTACATCTTTATTAAATAAGTAAACATCTCAGCTGAGAGAAATTTGTAATTTCAATCAGTGAAACTCTAAGTAAGATTTTAACTACCAAATAAATGAAGAATGAGAAAAAGTCTTCCTTCTTTGGGAAAGTTATGTCCTGTACTGACCAATGTCCCAACACTGGCTTTCTTGGGGTGTGTGCTTTTATGGGTTCTGCAGAGATGAGGTCAGCAGGCTGTAGTTCTTGGGTCCTGGCAACACCATAAACACTAACTGAAGAGCCATTCAACTTCTACATGAGATCATCAGCTCCATCTCTTCCTGCTCAGCCTGTCTTCCTCCTGACAAAAAATTCTTCAGTAGGGGATAGGGCTGGGAGAGGGAGGCAGTGACAGGAGTAGTCATAATCGAGTCCCTTCTACACAACCCACACATGACCTCCAAGAAATCCTCACTTTTTCCTTCTACAGTAGTTGTAAAAGTGTGCCTTTCACCATACTTGCCCTGTCGGTTCACCATGGCCTCTTGTCTTCTGATTGCATGCCTGGGTCAGGTACTAGACCCTGTACCTTCCACATACCAGGCCACACAGATCAACCTCCCTCAGCAGTTCTATGGCATCCCATTACATAGACCTTTTGCGATGGGCAGGGGAAATGCCTCAGCACTCTTCATTCTCCATAGGAATTTTCCTTAGCATACTCTTCAGCAATCCTCCTACAGGCTTCCCTCCTCCCTCACATACCCTCCCCAGGTGAGTGGGAGGCAAAGGGCATAAAACATACAGGCAAAGGAAGAAGTGAGACCTTTCAGCCCCCTAGCAAACCTGAACATGTGATCTGATTGACATTATTCTTGGTCCTTTGGAGCCCTGCGGAAGCTCTGATGCAACATGGCCAATCAGACTGAACATGTCACATAGCAGTCTCCCCTCATCTACGGTTTCACTTTCCATGGGTTCAGCTACTCCAAATCAACCACAGTCTAGAAATAGTGAATGAAAAATTGCAGAAACAATTCATAAGTTTTAAATTGCTTGCTGTTCTGAGAAGCATGATGAAATCTCACACTGTTCTCCTTTGTCCTGTCTGATATGTGAATTGTCCCCTTCCTTAGTGTCGTTAGATGCTGTCCCAACTCACAGCAACCCTGTCTACAACAGAACAAAACTCTCTCTGACACCACGCCATGCCTGGTGCTATTGTCAGTGCTTCTCTGCTATTCATCGGGAATGGGCTGCCATGTCCTTCACCGATTTTTGTGTTGCTGGGTATCGAACCCAGGGCCTCAGACATCACAGCAGCACTCAACCAACTGAGCTCAACCCCAGCCCATTTGTGTGTCCACGGTATATACCCTATCCACCCACTAGTCACTCAATACCCATCTAGGACATTAGAGGAACTGCTGTGGTATCACAGTGTGTGTCTTCAAGGAACTCTTGTTTTAGTTAATAATGACCCCAAAGCACCAGAGAAGTAATGCTGGGAATTTGGATATAACAAAGAGAAACCCTAAAGTTCTTCCTTTAAAAAAAAGGTAAAAGCTTTTAGTAAGGAAAGAAAAAAAAATTCATATGCTGAGATTGCTGAGAGCTACATAAAGTTATTACTAACCTCTTACTAAGTCTACATTGTAAATTAAACTTCATCATAGGTAATATGAACAGTATAGGAAAACACAGTGTATATATAGTTTGGTATTATCTGCAGTTTCAGATATATGGTGGGATCTTGAAATGTATCCCGAGGACAAAAGGAGACTATAAGAGAAATTATTGAATATCCTACTTCTATAAGAACATGACTTTGCCATGACTTGGACTATATCACATAATCAGAGTTCATGCATCCTCCTTTCATCAAATAATAATCACCTGAGGTTACCAGCTGGGCAATTCTTATTGCAGGACACTGTCATTCACTTTGGTTTTTGTTTGTTTGATTGCAGCTGAACTGAGGGCCTTGCACATACTTTGCAGGTGCTCTACCACTCAGCTGCAACTCTAGTACTTTTACTTTTTATCTCGAGATAGGGTCTCACTAAGTTACACAGCTGGCCCTGGCCTCAAACTTGCAATCCTCCTGCCTCCACTTCCTGAGTTATTGGAATTACAGGCATGAGCCACTACACGGAACATGGTCATTCACTTCTATCCATAGGAAGGACTGGGTTTGTTTCCCAATTCATAGCCTCTTTCATGACACTGCTCAAAAGGAACACTATCCTAACAGAATACTGTGTGGAGAGAAATAATCCAAAATGAAAAAACAAAAACAAAAACCTTCTCCTGTTCTCCTGCATAAAACAATTCTCTATGTCATCCACCCCTGCATATAGGATAAGATCTGATCCTCTTGTGTCATATTTGGTATGTATGTAATGCTTCTCCTCTTATCATCCACCTAATCTTATGAAACATAATTTTTTTCTTCCTCTTCCCTACAAGCTAAATTCCTAACTCCTTAAGGTATGTACAAATTATTACACTGATCTTCTTTTAGAGTAAGCATCATAATACAGCCTAAAACAGCAATAACAGAAGTATTTTTATTATTTTAATTATTTAATATAATCTGAGCTTACTTTTCCCACCTTTTACAACCAAAAGTGTTGAATTTTTTCCCTTTAAAAAGTGGCTGTGGCAGTGTGTGGCGGCATGCTACAGGAACAAGTTCATGGTAAGTTCAGGGGAAAGGAATGTTCAAAGAAAACTGAACTCAAAGCATTGTGGGTAGTGATATGGAAAGTTGACGAAACACTGATAAACAATAGGAGAAAGAAGAAATAATTAAGTGTTCTAAAGCACTGTATCAGCATTTTAAGCATTGTTAACTTTTTTTAGGAAACTTATATGTGGTTTCATGGAGAGATACTAACTCTGTTGCAATAGCACTCTACATGTGTAATGATTATAAAACTTTTGTAATAAAAAAGAAAATGGGCAAATATGTCTGCCTGAGATAAGACTTTCTGAACAAAATATAATACATGGAAATCCTTTCTTGAAGTGCTTTGTGGATTTAAGGAGGTAGGAAACTTAAAACAGTGGACTTACAATAAACACATGAGTCTAAACAAGGTGTGAAAAATTGGACTATGTGCCACAACAGGAAAAAGCAAGAAGCAAAAGAAAAGCAGCTAAGAGGGAAAAGGTAAATATTATATAGATACATTTCTTAAAGGTACCTATTTAAAAATATCTGAGCTGCTAAGGTTTGTAAAAGAGACAAAATTTTTATATTGCTAGAATGCAATCCTAATTTAATCATACAATTAAGCCTAGATTTGGTGTCTTTTTATGTCAGTTTCCAAGTAGATTACATCCTTTTATTTGCACTCATTCATTCAATGAACAACTTATTTAATTTCAGGCATTATTTAGGAGCTAGAGATTCATGAGATGATAGGAAATGCAAAACTCCCTGTATGCATAAGCATCAGATTCTAGTGAGCAAAAAAGTCAATAAATGTATGATATATTAGAAGGTGGTTTATACCAAGGAGAAAAATAAAGAGATTGTCTGTTATAGGATCCAGAGGTGTATCTGCTGTTTTAAAGTTTAAAAGCTATAAGGGGAAGTATTAATGAGAAGGTCACACTTGATGAGATTTATGGGAGGTAAGAGAACAAGTCATTTATTTAGCAGGGGAGGATGATGAAGGGGCAAGTTCAAAGGTCCTCAGGTGGGAGCTGTCCTAGTAAGTCAGACAAAAATCAAGCAAGCCAGTGTGGCTGGTGGGAAGCCAGAGGTAAGGTAATTTATAATGAGTTAAAGGTAATCAAGGAACAGGATATATCATGGCATGGTAAGGACATTAGCGCTTATTCTGAAGGAGGTGGAAACCCACAAGAGTATTATACATGGTGTCATACCTCGTAGCCATTTCTTTTCAAGAGTAGTTATAATATAAAAGTTTTTTAAACTCCGTAAGGTTATGGAACATGTTTTAAAACATTTTTAGGGCTCAAAACCCATGCACAAAAGTAGGATAGCCCCAGAAAGTAAAGATAGAAATGAGAATACTCAAACATGATTAACATGACTTCACCTTCCTTCCACAAACACCTGAAGCTGTCTAACAAATTCAGGGATTCCCATCATATCTTGTTGAAAAATCACTGATTGAATTCATGGTACCAATCAATTAATGTAAACTGTTCATACACCAAACCAATTTGGTCCTGTCATACTTTAAAGACAATTTACTTCTTTACATAATCTACCTTCCAACAAAGAGAAAGGGGCAGGCACCATTGATATAAGCCAGTGTCTGTTTTGTTCAGCACATGTAGGATGTGAGAAGGAGAATGAGTTTTCACAGTTTGCAAGGCATTTAATAAGGGAGCATGGAGACTGGTTAGCTTCAGGAGGATAATATCTCCTGGCAGGCCACACTGCACAATAATCAGTATTGACTCAAATCAGGCATTATTGTGTGTTATAAATGTAACAGGTTGAGACTTGAGTTTCCTTTGCAGGAAAAACTGCTTTGAAAGAACAGGGAAAACAACTTTTCTAACACACATTCTGTAGTATGCTTCATATAATGGCTCCAAAAATGCATGGCTTTCTTGTCACATATGAATGAAAGATTTGGTCAAGAAGTTGTTACATTACTGCTCCACTAATTGCTAATGGGCTGGGATTTGGCTCAGTTGGTAGAGCACTACGCTGCAGTCTCTGAGGTCCCGAGTTCAATTCCCAGCACCACAAAAATGGGAGAAAGGCCTGGCAATCCACTCCCAAGGCAATCCCATAACAGTCAGCCATTGAAAACCCTATGAGGGTCGCTATGAGTCGGATACTGACTTGATGGCACCTAACAACAACAACAACAATTGCTAATATCAAAAAGTCTGAGGTACTTTCAGAAATATATAGTCTTTATTTATTATTTTTTTGTTGTTTGTGATTGAAACCAGGGCCTTTCACATGCTAAACACATACCTCACCACTGAACTACACCCACAGCCCTAAGAAATGGGTAGTCTTTAACCGGTGTTTTCCAAAGAGTTGGATGTGGAAAGTAGGAAAAGAAAAAGCTGGTTAGAAATTGGGAACTGCTACTTTTTAAGGTTCTCTAAACCATAAACGCATCCTTTCTTTTTCCCTTTCTTTCCTTCTTCTTTTTTTTTTTTTTTTTTTTGGTCTTTTTTTCTGTTTTGTTTTGTGAGACAGTTCTCACTGTGTAGCCCAGGCTTAGCCTGGAACTCACATTGATCCTCCCGCCTCAGCCTCCTTAGTGCTGGGATTACAGATAGGCACCAACCACACCTAGATTCAGTTTTTCTTTTTAAATATAATTTTATTTCAATGTTACATCCTTCTTGAAATGCCTAAAGGATGTAAGACTACAGAATTGCTCTATTTTAAAGAAAAGGATAGGGATCTGTGAAACCTAATCATTAAGATCTTAGCTAAGATGGTTAAAGGTGCTTTTAAGTTTAAATAGAAGAAACTAAAAACTATTAAGCACTCAACTATGTGCCAAGCTGCCGTGTATGTATGTGTGTGTGTGTATGTGATTATCCCCAACTCACAGATGAAGAAACCAAGAAGTAGATATTCAGGGGAGATATAGGACCTTGGGCAAGAAAGTGAGTGCGATGATTTGAAGGTGAGTAGGTGAGTGTGAACATTCAGCATTCACAGGAAGTTAGGAATGGGACCTGAAATCTATTTGAATCTACTTGTGGGAGCCACTGCACAGTGTGTCCACACAGCTGAAGATCTTCCTTCAGTAATGAGGCTCACACTGCTCAGCTGTCAGCAGCACTGGCTGATGACAGCTCCCAGCTGAGCCCCTGTCTGGGATCTGCCTTGGCTGAAGGGAACTGTCTGGCCCAAGGCTACCCTCCACCCGGGGGCAGCTAACCTCTAATGACTGCTAAATGGGGAGGTACAAAGATCAGCTCCCACTTCCATTTAGAGCAGCTCAGTAGGGCCTTCCCAGCTCCAGAGCTCCCCACAAGATTGGTTAAGGCCTGAGATGTAACTGCATCTCACTTCAAATTCTCCAGCTCCCCTTCTGCATCCCAGATCCCACAAAGAATGTATATCAGAACTCAGATGTAAATATCAAAAACAGAGAGGCTGTTTCCAAAGAAAGCTGACCAAAGGCAACACCACTGCAAGAATAAATAATAAATAAAACATTTTTTTACTGTCTGAAAGAATTGAGATTGAAAGAGAGTAACTGATTCTACTGGATACCTCCATGGACTAAAGTGAGATTCTAAAGCAATTCACATAACTTGAAGCAAGTCACAAGCACACTGTTACAAAATGTTTATTTTGTAAGGTAGCTAAAATGATAACCAACTCTCAAGTTAAGTGAGGAACTGTCAATTAGTGAATTTATAGTGACTATAAAGGGCTCATATAATCTACATGGTGATCGAATCTGTATACTATCAGATATATCTAATGATTTGCAGACTCCTTAACATGTTAAAACTATGCTTAAGGAAGCTAATTTTTCTAAATTATACAACTATGTATAAGTCCAGAAAGTATAAAAAAGGGTGGTAAAATGGATAAAATGTAAATCCTAGCAGGACCACTGAAAATGAAAATCCAAAGAGAGACTTTACAATGGATTATTGAAGAGAGAACTTTTGAACAATAACACCAAGAAACAGCAATCCTTAGGAGTCAGAATGGATTAAATTCTTAATGCAAAAATTATGTTAAATATATTGAATCTAGGCTTCAGGTAAGATACTGACACCATGCTGATTTTGTTGTGATCAAGACAGATATGAGCTAGATGAAAAGAAATACAAATAGGTGAGGCTATGAAATACTGAACAACCATATCCACAGAGGACTGCTACTTTAATTGATATTAGTCTGAAGAAGAATTTTTGGTGGCTTAAATTCTGCCTATACCTTTCATAGTTTAGGATTCCAGAGCATGATCTGATGAGCTGCGATGGCATGGGGCACAGAGATAGGCCATAGGCACTGGACTAATTTACAGGATAGAAGTTTTGTCAGGAAGAGAGTTAGCCTTATTTGCTAAGGGGAAATGGTAGGCAGAATATGTTATATAAAGAATTACTACCCTACATATTTCTGTAGGGGGCTGGGATTTAGCTCAGTTGGTAGAGCACTGTGCTGCAGTCTCTGAGTTCAATTCCCAGCACCGCAAAAATGGGATAAGGACCTACAATCCACTCCCAAGGCAATCCCGAACCAGTCAGCCACTGAAAACCCTATGAGGGTCGCTATGAGTTGGATACCGACTCGACGGCACCTAACAACAACAACAAATTTCTGTAGAAGACAGTAACATGAATTCACAAAGGTATCACAATATGAAGTCCAGGAGATTACAGTGTCAAGTGTTACTCAGAAGAAATCACTGGGCCTGTAACAAGAAGCATTTAACCAATGTTTATTGAGCATTTCACATGTGCTATAGGCACTAGAGACACAACTACAAACAAGAAAAATAAGACATTTAATGGTGAGAGAAACAAACAATAACTAAATAATAAATATTTAAGAAAATATCCCAATGTGATGATTGCTACAAAGAAAATAAAACAGGATAATTTGATGGAGAGAGACCACCCTCTACTAGGTAGTAGGAGAGACCTCCCTGCCCAAGAAGGTGTCATTTTAGCTAAGATTTCAACAACAAGGGAAAATCAACCATTTGAAGACAGGAAGGAAGAATGTTCCTAACAGACAGGTCCAATGTTAGAAGGACCCCATGTAGACAAGCCTGGTGTTTCTAAGGCACAGAAATAACAAACATATGGCTAAAATACTCTAGGGGATATAAAGCTCAGGAGATGAGGTCAGAGAGATAAGCAAGAGTCAGATCATACAGTTTTTTGTGCTCTGATATAGGAAAGAATGACATAACTGATTTGTATAGAAAGTCACTCTGGCTGCTATTCAGAAAACTGACTATAGTACAAGTGATTCAAATGGAAGTTCAAAAACCAAGCAAGAGGCTATTGCCATAGTCCTGACAAGAGATGATGGTAATGGAGACCCTATGAAGAGGGCCTTTAATAAGGGTAAACATAAGGTCTATTTTTATACCCAGGATTCCCCCCCAAAAATATCACAGTATAAAATGGGAAATCCATGAATTACTAGCATCACAGAATCAAAAGCACAGGAGAAAACAGGATAGGAGAGTATCAAAGGACACAGAAACCAACCTGAAAGAGCTTGCAGTGGCCAAAGCCAGAGCAATCTGAGCAACAAAATAAATACCACCATATTGGATTATAATCCAAAGTATCAAATAAATATCAGAGTCCACATCGATTTAAATGATTTGAATAGGCAAATGAATGGGATAGAAGAGACAAATCTCTTGGATGGAACTCTAAATAATTTATGTACAGTATTCTTACATATAATCCAAATTCTATATATATAATCCAAAGTATCAAATAAATATCAGAGTCCACATCGATTTAAATGATTTGAATAGATAAATGAATGGGATAGAACAGACAAATCTCTTGCATGGAACTCTAAATAATTTATGTACAGTATTCTTCCCTCACCGAGGAGGCAGAATTGAACTCCCCACCTCAAGTGCAGACTTCTCTACCCATGAGCATGGTACGGGAAGGGAGAACCTCAGCCAGGGGATGCAGGTTCATGTCATCAGCAAGATGAAAGTATAAGTCTTGGTATTATGCCATGAGAATGAAATTTTACCTTTGTAACCTTCCTCCTCAAATCCATAACCCCAATCCTACCATGAGAAAAACATGAGACAAAAATAGACTGAAGGGAATTCCACAAAATACTGATCAAGGAAAGGAAAAGCAAGGGAGATCTAAGAAACTGCCATAATCTACATGAGACCGAGACATAGCAATTAAATATAAGATCCTGGATGAAAAAAAGGAAATCTGAATAAATATAGAGCTTGGTTAACAGTAATGCACAAACTTTGGATGATTAGTTGTGTCAAATATAGTATAGTAATATAAGACATTAACAACAGGGGAAGCTGGATATGGAGTATAGGGAAACTCCTTGTATTATCTTTTCTGTAAATCTGAAACTACTGTAAAACTAAAGACTTTCTGGTTATTATTTTTAAAGCATATGGGTATTGGGTTGATTTCCAACAACAGAAATATGGACTCTAGAAAGTGGGAGCCACAGTGACCTCTACTCCGATAAACTGGAGCATGTCTACAGGACAGTAGGGAATACAAGGTACCATGCCTGAAGAGGAATGCAGAGAAATTTCTCTAGAACCAAGAGTAATCAGAATGGATGTTGTTGTTGTTGTTAGGTGCCATAAATCAGGTCATGTCCAACTCATAGTGACCTTCATAGGGTTTTCAATGGCTGATTGTTTCAGGATCGCCTTGGAAGTGGACTGTCATGTCTTTCTCCCATTTTTGTGGTGCTGGGAGTTGAACCTAGGGCCTCATAGACTGCAGAGCAGCACTCTACCAACTGAGCTAAATCCCAGCCCCATCAGAATGGATAGAGGGCTTAAAGTCATGTCACATGAGAAACAAAAGTTCTATAAATGCTTAAACTAGAAAACACAGGGGATTATTATAAGGCATGAGGAAAGGACTTTTTCCTAAATCTCAAACTGTAACATTTAAGAAAAAATCAGATTATAACATCTGTAGCCACAGCACCCTGGCATCCCATCACATCTGATCTCTGAAGCTAAGCAGGGTCGGCCTGGTTAGTCCTTAGATGGGAGACCACCTGGGAATACCAGGTGCTGCAAGCTTGGGATAAGGATCTGGCAGCCCACTTCCGAAACAATCTGCCATTGAAAGCCCCGTGAATAGCAGAGAAGCACTGACAATAGTGTGGGGCATGGCATAGTGTGGGGGAGTGTTTCACTCTGTTGTACATATGGTTGCTATGAGTTGGACCTTACTTGATGGCACCTAACAACAACAACAGATTATAACATCTGGTAAAAATGGAAGAGAAAACTACAGTTAGAAAATTATCAATTCAGAAAAGAAATAATAATATAAACCTAAAAATACCTGCCCCACGAAGCAACAAGGAACCTTTTCAAAAATGACCATTCAGGCTTCTCCTGGATAGAGAATGTTCAAGATGACACGCAGGAGAGGAGCACTTGAACTACAAGAGATTTTCTAGACATTACGTACTGAGCTAAATCCCAGCCCAAAACAAACCCTATAAGGGTCATTATGAGTTGGACACAACTCGATGGCACCTAAAAACAATATAGCCCTATACCTCCAGCCTAGACCTTACTCTTCAGGACTTCTCTACCCAATGATCTTCTGAACTCTCCACCTGAATATCTAATAGCCATTTCCAAATTAATGTGTTTAAAACAAGACTTTGACTTTCTATCCAAACCTCTACCTCCCTCAGTGTTCTTCAGCCTAGGAAACACCACCAAATGGCCCCTAACTTCCTTCCTTCTAACCCTACATCCCTTTCATCAGCACGTCCTATGGTTTACTGTCCATTTCTCTCCATCACAACACCCCTTATACAAACTAGAAATTTCAAATTTCTGCAGTCACTCCTTGACTGGCCCCTCTGCTTCTACACGTCCCGGCGTTTACTATCAACAGTGCAGGTGGAGGGATTACACACAAACACAACACACATACACACACACATGTGCATGCACTCAAGTCCCTTCTTACAAACCTGCAGCAGGTGACCCTAACACTTAGAATTCCAATTTTTTCCTTTGTATTATGGTTCTGGCCAACCTGTCTGCACCCTTCTTACCAGTTTCCTCCTCCCAGTGCTCCAACCACATCAGCTTTCCCTGTCTCTCCATAGCCTCAAGTCGGCTTCTCCCTGAGAAATGCTGCACCAGCTGTTCTTTCTGCCTAGTATGTTTTCATCATGAGCTTCAAATGTTACATTCTTCTTATTCTAAGATGACCATTACGGCACTCTTCATCACATCAGCCTATTTTAATCATCTGCATAATACCTATCAGGATTGGAGGAAGACTCATGAACAATCTGTGTTATGCAGATGACACCACTGCTTGCTTAAAGTAAAGAAGATTTGAAACATTTACTGATGGAGATCAAAGAACACAGCTTTCAGTGTGGACTGCAACTCAACATCAACAAAAATCCTTATAACTAGGTGGGTATGCAACTTCATCGTAAATGGAGAAAAGACTGAGGTTGTCCATAATTTTGCTCTACTTGGTTCTACAATCAACACCTGTGAAAGTAAGCATTCAAGAAATCAAAAGATGCAGTGCTCTGGGGGAAAACTGTGGCCAAAGACCTTTAGAGTATTGAAAAGTAAAGATGGTACACTGAAGATGAAGGTGCGCCTGACTCATGTCATGGTATTTTCAGTTGCATCATATGGTTGTAAAAGCTGGACATTGAACAAGGGAGACAGGAGAATTGATGCTTTTGAATTATGGTGCTAGAGATGATTATTGAATATACCATGGACTGCCAAAAGAACCAACAGATCTGTCCCAGAAGTAGTGCAACCAGAGTGCTCCTTAGAAGCAAGGATGGCTAGACTGTGTCTTATGTATTTTGGACATGTAGTCAGGAGGGACCAATCCCTGGAGAAAGACATCATGTTTGGGAGAGTGGCAGGTCAATGAAAAACAGGAAAACCCTCCACTAGATGGACTGACACAGTGTCTACAATAATGGGTTTAAATATAAATAAGATCATGTGCCTGGCACAGAATTGGGGAGTGTTTCATTCTGCTGTATGGAAGGTCACTATGAATCAGACCTGACTTGACAGCACCTAACAACAACAACAATACTCCTGAGTAGCGGGCACTTTCTTGTAGCCTTGTTTATGCTTGTGTGGCTTTCATCTGTGAGTTTTCTGAGAATGAGAACTTTGTACAGTTGTAGCCTCAGCATCCAAAACAGGGCCTGGAATACACAGGCCATCAGTAAATATTTGTCCAATAAGTTATGAATTTGAATAACAAGATGACATTGTGTTATCTGACTTGAAATCTTCTAGTGATCCTTTAGAATTTTTGAGGAAGTTTGAACAATCTTCTAAAATGTAACTAGCAGAGAGTTAACATATTGTATGCACAAAATCATACTTCCCTCAATCTTCTCCATGCACCAAACTGACCTCCGCACAGCCCTGTCTGCATGTGTACGCTTGTTCTGTTCCTCTGACTGAAACCATTCCTCCTGAAGTGTTCTCCCAACACCACCCCTGCATATATCACCACCTGTGAAAATACCATCCACTTTTTGAGACCCAATCCAATATGCTACCTTCTCTTCAACACAATTCTCTGACTGCAGTGGTCTTAGATATCTGTGTGCACCCACAACACTTTGTTCCATAATGACACCTTATGGGGGAGCAGGGTATTATAGAGAAGAGTTTCCAAAATATTTTTCCCTAGATTACTAGAATGCAGGATAATTTGGAAAACTCACATTAGCATGGGAAACACTGAAAATAAACCCACTGTTGGAAGTTCACAAGGCATAATCTTAAACTCTTTGAAAAATTCCTAGAGTAAGAAACGTGTGGTTTAACTTTCAGTAACTCAAACTTACATGTTTTCTACTATTTGACATGAAATCATCAATCACTTTTTTTAAAAAAACACAGCAACTTATTAACAGCCTCTGGAAAATAAGCTGAGATATACCTGACTAGTAGGTAAGAGCATGGGTTTGGAAATCAGCAACTTTGCAGACTTGAATTCCAACCTGGGTTCCCTCAGTTGGTAGAGAAATGATCATGAGCAAGTAAGTCGGCCTCCATTTCTCCCTGTTTAAAACAGAGTTGAATGTGACTACTGCATACGATTACTGTAAGGACTGAATAAGAATAACCTGGTGCCTGGGACTTTGCAGCCTCTCTATAAATGATAGGTTCTATTAGAATAATAACAACTCGTATACATACATACATACATACATATATATATATATATATATGGGCTGGGATTTAGCTCAGTTTGTAGAGCACCACTCTGCAGTCTCTGAGGTCCTGAGTTTGATTCCCAGCACCCCAAAAATGGGAGAAGGACGTGGTAACCCACTCCCAAGACAATCCCAAAACAATCTGCCAGTGAAAACCCTATGAGGGTCGCTATGAGTTGGACAGGACTTGACGGCACCTAACAACAAATATATATTAGTGAGATCAGGAATCTTAGGTATTCTCTTATAAATCTCCCACAAGCTCCAGCAATCACATGTGGAGTCTCAAGGGTTTGTAAACTGAATGCTTTGGGCTGAATACTGCCCACACACATTTTTACTGGACAGCACACAGTCTTGAGTGCTTGAGGCCCCACACCACCCCCTACAGCCTTGAACATGGCACAGTTAATGGATTTCTGGTATTAGCCTTGTCCTCTGAGGCCTTTGAGTTTGTAAGTCCTTAGACAGAAGTCCTCAATTGATGCACATCAATTGATCTCAATAGATTCCTCACTTCTTTCAATTCTTATCCACCAGAACACACCCCCAGGTATTTAACATGGTCTCTTTAGAAAGATTTTCTCACTAAAACAATGATTATGTATTTAAAATCTAAATTATAACAGTAAAATGTATACCTTGGAAAATTCTCCAGTCTAATGTGTACCTCCTTCCCCAGTATATCACTGAGATGATCCACAATTGCTAGAGATGTTCAGAGCTGGAAACAGTACCTCAGGACTGGTCACTCGTGGACAACTGCAGAGGATAGAAGGCAATCTTACCTGGAGTAGGCTAGACTTGGGGCATTTCACTTTTGAGTTTGTATGAAATCAGTGGAATTTTAAATAAAGCACTAAAAAGAATTTTAAGAGATCATCAAGGCCATCCCCCTGCCTGTTAGAATATTTTTCTATCTCCAGGTTCAATGCTGAAGTGTGAAGGCTCAAACTGCAAGAGAAAATGATAGGTTAGAGGGCAGAAAAGCTTAGGGGCAGAGAAGGGAAAGGAAAAGAAAAATCTGAGGATAAAGGAATTTATGCCCTCCCAATTAACCTTACCAAGGACCTCAAAATTCCCAAGGCAACCTTGATTCTACCTTTCTTTCTTTTGTTTTCATATATGGAATTTTCCTCAGGACTAATGGTAGAATTGAGCATATTCTTCCTTTGATTTATGAGAACATTCAGGGAATAT
This sequence comes from Pedetes capensis, assembly GCA_007922755.1. NCBI lineage: Eukaryota > Metazoa > Chordata > Mammalia > Rodentia > Pedetidae > Pedetes > Pedetes capensis. The sequence goes on from VMDO01004266.1 coordinate 124,746, forward strand.
AAGGTCATGAAAGTTAGCAAACCAGCTGGCTTCAATGCAAAGTAATTAAATAGAAAGTCTTAAAAACTTAAAATCCTTACTCTACTTGCTTCAGAAGAATGTTAAATTTATCTTCCTTTTGCATTTAAAGTATCCTCTTCTTGTATTTTTAAAATATTTATTCTAGATTTACATTAACCTTCCCCTGATGACAAGAGTGGACCTAACTCAGAAAAATGTATAAGAGTAGAAATCAGAGCTCTGCATTTGTGGTTAAAACTATTGGTGGACAACCACATTTCAGGAAATATGTGGTTAAAGTAATTAGATAACCATAAATGCCTGTTAGCTCAGAAGAGCAAAGTTAAGTGCTGGATTTTTTTTTCCATTAAAAAAATCACTATGATTTAAAGTAAGTAATAGAAAAACTGATTTCTTAAGAAGGTAAGCAAAAGTGCATGCTTAAGTGGTTATACTCTACACATAAAACCAATCTACTCAGAGTGGCATTAAGAGGTGGGTTTATAATTTAATCAGGTATTAGGTAAAATACCTAAACAAAGCATTGCACTACTGTTCTATTCCTTTTATACTATCTTGAAGTTGTACTTCGTAATACATTATAGCCCAGGAACCACTCAGAAAAGCGTCTCTGGTCCTAGGTTTTATAATTCCTCAGTAATATGCATATTCAGACATTCATGGTTAGTAATTTTTCGTAGAAAAATGTGGGTTTGAAACTATTCTCTTGCAGGTATGATCCTGAGCACTTCATACAAGTAAATCACTCCTACCTCCAGCAGGTAGGAGAGTGAGCCAGTTTCTGATAAATGGACATGATAGCCAATTAAAGGAAACAAACTGGTAGCAAGCTTAGAAGGCAAAACATGAGCAAATTTTCTGTGACTTTTGCTTGCAGTACCAAGGCATGCTTTAATAGAGTGGCTTCAGGTGTTGATACTCCATCAGCGTCTACATCTCTCTGATTCAGCATGACATAACAGCTCTTTCATTTTTGAAGGCCGAGTGTTTGCATTTTCCTGTTTGCTATCGACATCCAAGAGCAAAGAAAGTTGCCACATTACATTTCTCCAAATAAAACCATAGGGTAGTCGAATTAATCTAATTATCTCTGACCCAGTTTGACAACACAGCTAAAAGCAATGTTAAATTCTCTCCAGTTATGCCCACCCTTGGTTTTCTCATTCATCCTTTTGTTTTATTAATTGGCCCAAGAATACCCCTTCCTCTCAAAAATGCACCTGCTTAGTTAGGTATTCTGTGTATAAACTTGAACTATTCAAAAAGGAAAATCAAAAGGAGAGAATTTAAATTGTCATGCATTTTCAATAAAGGTTTAAAAAATTCTAAAAACTGATCCAGCAATATTTTTACATTTAGCTATCCCACTCAGGCAAGTAACTTTCAGGTAGTAAAAAAGACAGGTTCAACTACACGTTCATCGAAGAGAATATCATTTGCTTATACCTCCTTCCATGAAATTGGACTTAATGTGAATTTTTCACTTGCTTCTTTTTTAGCTCATTTTTATCCCACACTCTTGACACTACTCACTTTGGTCCCTGCCTCATAGATACAAATGTGGCAACTTTCAGTATTTTAACAAATAATTTTGCATATCATAATAACAGTGATGCACAAATCTTTATGGGAATCACTTTCATTTTAGTTCTCCACTTAAGAATTTACATTGAACTTCCATCTTTGGTAGCAAAGGGCTTAATTCAAAAATTTCTGAGTTTTAAAGAAATATTTTTTCCAATGGACTGTCATTCTGAATTATTATTTATAATGAGCAAAATTATATGCTTGGAATGCACCCTTCAACATAATGGTATCACAACTAAATTTTTATTTGAATTAGCTTTATGATAATAAGTAATGTTTTTTCATGACATAGGTTAAAAGTCTGCAGCCTCTAATTTGACAAGAACTCTATTATCACTTTCTGCAAAATTAGACAGGAAAGAATATGAAGACTTCTAAAATATGACACAAATAGGAATCACTTTCTCTTTCTTTAAAAAAAAAGGAGAAGATAGATGATTATATGCTGTTTGACATTCTATTTTCAGACCAAGTAAGGGAATATAGAGGTGCATACTTCATTTATCCCACAGAATTTCACCACTGCAAGGAAAAAAAAAAAAAAACGCATTGCCATTTGAATACACATCTACAGATAGTGGATAAAGTTAGTTTTATCTTACTAATGGTCTCATCTATCTAGCTACTTATTTTTTAGACAATAGTTATCTTTTTTTATTGGAAATGTTTAATGTACAACTTAATGTGTTTCATTCTGACATGCATTTCACTGTGACATTTCCATACATGAATTTCATTGTACGTTGCACAAATAACTTCCCCTTACCATCTAGTGCACCTTCTCCTCCCTCCCCCCCACCAAAGGCCTCTCTTCTACTTGCATGTCTTTTTTTTAATATATATATATATTTTTTTTATTGGACATTTTTAATGTACACCTTAATGTGATTCATTCTACTTTTGATTCAACTAACATAAAATACCTTCCACTGCATGGTTCCAGCCCCAAAGGCTAATCCACAGCATGTGAGAAAAATACCATCCTAAAATTTGACAGGTGACCAGTTAATAAAAGATGGGCAGCCCTATGCAGGATGGCTCACACCTATACTCCCAGCAACTCGGGAGGTGGAAGGAGAAGGATCGCAGGGTTGAGGTCAGAGTCAGCCTGCATAACTTAGCAAGACCCTGTCTCAAGAAAAAAAATAAAAAGTGGGCTGGAAGTGCAGTCCAATGGTAGAACACTTGCAGAGTATGTAAAAGGCCCTGGGTTCATTCCCTAAGTACTACAAAAATCGGGGCGGGGGGGGGGGACAATACTGAGACCCAAAGAATTCCCCCTACTCACAACTAGAAGAGAATCTCAGTATCTTTCCTTCAAGTTCCAAAGTAGGACAAGTTTATCAGTGGCTTATATAACTAATATCATTTTTTTAAATGTCTTAGACTGTACCTGAACACTTTTTGGTCATAACTACAAATGAGATTCAAAGAATCAGGGCTATTTTTTATGGTGCCTGGGAAGAGATGTGTGTGAAAGAGAACTCTTAGAAATAGCGCCAAAAACTCGAGGCATATAATTCCAACACTTAGGAGGCTGAGGCAGGAGGATCACAAGTTCCAGGTGGGCCTGGGCCACACAGTAAGTTAGAGGACAGACTTGGGTATGTAGCAAGGTAAAGAAGAAAGGAGAAGGAGGGTGGGGAGAAGGAGGGCGGGGGGGGGGGGGGGGGGACAGAGGGAGGGGGGGGGGGGGGAGGGGGAGAGGGGGGGGGGAGGGGAGGGGGGGGGGGGGGGGGGGGGGGGGGGGGGGGGGGGGGGGGGGGGGGGAGGGCGAGAGGGAAGAGGGGGAGGG
>VMDO01004267.1:0-46463 GCA_007922755.1 Pedetes capensis
TTAGCAGGGTGCCTGGAATTCAAACCCAGGGCATCTGTCTGCCAATCTACACACAACTCACCACATGTCGGAAGAAGTGGTAAAGACCCCATCCTTCAGGGACTCGGGTGCCATCCATCGCACAGGCAGCAGGCCCTTGCCCCCTTTCCGATAGTAATCTGTCTCGTAGACGTCTCTGGTCATTCCAAAGTCTGACAACAAACAGTTCACACGCTCTTAACCTTCAGCCCAGCCCGAGCGAGTGTCTGCCTTCTTGACTGCCCCACCACTCATGGGGTTCTTAGAAGAGATCCCCTACCACCATGCTCTCCACGCTGGGGGCTAAATCCAGTGAGAACGGATTCTGAGGGTGTACGTGGGGATGTGGAGGGAGAATATGAGCCACCATTTAAAGGGGGGAAAGGAGGCTCCAAGTGACAAACAAGTGACATTCTTGCCTGAAGCTTGGGAACCCCTTCTTATCAATGCACCCTTCCCCCGTACCCTCCCTAGCATCCCAAACTGAACTTTTGACAGTGCACCTATGGTTCCCCATTGGATGGAACCTCACCACCCACCCAGCTGCTTAGCCAGAAGCCCAGAATTGGGCCCTCCTTTGGTCCACCATTTTCTTCACACCCCAAATCAGTGGCCAACCCAGCCACTCTGCCTCCACATGACTCTCTAACGCATTTCTTCTCATTGCCCTTCACCGTTCAAGCCTATGCCAGTCTCTCAACTGTGGAACCACCCCTCCAACCTGATAGACAGCCCACCACCCAAGAGAGGCTATACAAATAGGATCACCTCCTTTCCTGGTGCCATTGTTAATGTAGGAGAGTGTCTTCAGGGATCATTAATAGAATCACAGTCCTTCTTGTTTCCCATTGCTAATTTAAGATGATGTCTTATGGGATTACAAACAGGTCTCATTCCTTCCTAATCCCCATTGCTAATAAAGAATATCTCTTTGGATCATAAACAGTACTATGTTCCTTCCCGCTCCCATTGCTAATGTAGGGGAATGTCTTTGGGGATCATTAATAGAATCATGGTCCTTCTTGCTCCCCATTGCTAACTCAAGATGCTGTCTTTGGGGATTACAGACAGGTCTCCTTCCTTCCTGATCCCCACTGCTAATAGAGAAAAATATCTTTTTGGATCATAAGCAGTACTATGTCCCTTCCCACTCCCGTTGCTAATGTAGGGGAATGTCCTTGGGGATCATAAATAGATCACACCCCTTCCTGTTTCCCACTGGCTTTGTGGCATAATGGAGAGATGACTTCCCACAACTAGCAAAGCCCTGACAGGTCTGGTTTTTGCCTCTCAGCTCAACCTCACATCACATGCCACTCTGGTTCCTCCCACATCCATCTAACTGACACCATATCAGCCACCCTTCTTCCCATTAGACCTTTGTAGATGCTCTCTTCTCCTGCTGGTCTTGGCTGAAATACTGCTTTTGTACAGAGAGAGCCACTTCCTGAACTGGAGTCTACCCAGCACCAGTGGTTTCTATCATGGGCTCTTTATTTCCTTCATCACTGTCCTTGCCTAGTCTCCCTCATCTTGTTTATATACACGTGCCCTATTTTGTTATTTATCCTGAGCAGCCCTTCCCAATAGAACTTCCTGTGTGGATGAACATGATCTCATACCTGCACTGTCCCATAGGTTAGTTACTTAATTTACATTAATTTAAATGTAAATGGCCTCATGGGACACACTGTGCTGGATCATACAGATAAAAACTCCCAACTGAACTGGGGCAGAGAAATCACAGTGACTTATTCCAGGTGGCCTGTCTAGCAGTGTCTAGCACCTACGTGCCATGGCTAGCACCTACAAAGTACACACATACTTTGGAAGGAAGCAAACGATCGACAAATCAATTACATCACAGCTGGAGAAGGCTCCCTCCTCCAAATCCTACCTTTTGGCACTATCGGAAAAGATGTTACAACTCATTACAGAAAACATCGCCCTGAGATCAAATCCAGGCTATGTCCCACATTTTGAAGCAGAGAGAATGATTCCAAAACAAACCTCCAATTTTGACAGTGAAATCGTGGGCCACCATGCAGTTCCGAGCCGCCAGGTCCCGATGCACAAACTTCTTGGCGTTCAAGTACGCCATGCCGTCAGCGATCTCCGCTGCCATCTGAATCATCTCTTGCAGTGTAGGGGGAGGGCGACCAGGGTTATTCTAAAGCGAAAACACGAGGCTGTGTTCAGACTCTGGTCCCCACAGTGGGGAGCAGGTGCCCCATTGGAGACCCAGAGGCAGCTCACCTCAGACTCTGGCCGAAGAGAACGGAGGTAGCTCTTCAGATCTCCATGAGCCATCAATTCCATCACCACCAGTGTCGGCTGGCCCTTGGACACCACCCCCAGGAGACGGACCTGCAGAGCAAGCACAGGGGTTCTTTGATGAAGGTCAGTGGGACGATTCCCTCTCATCATGGTCTCTCTGTCTGGTGTCTATAGCACCCAGAGGACCCCATGCCTGGACAAAGGGTGGTCAGCCCTAGTCCAAGGGAGCAAATAGACCTGCCCACATATAGGACATTCCAAGACAAATCCCACCAGGCTGAATATTCCTGAGCCCGCAAGGCACATTCCTACCTCCAAACCTCTGCATGCACTCTCCCCTCTGCCTGACTCTCTGTTCCCTCCCAGATCCACATGGTTCCGCCCTATAAATCTCTGCCCAAGTAAAATTCCCAAGACCTGCCTCACCCTCTTTTTTCATCTTTCTATAGCATTCTCTCCTAACATGGAACTGATATATCAGGTTTGGCCTCTCTCTCCCCCAGAAGGCCAATAAATGGCAGGAATCAGCTGCAACACAAGAGTGATAAAAGGGCATAAGTGCACCCATAAATATGCATGGTCAGGAGGAAAGGACACAGACCCCAACAAGAAATGATGGGGCCACCATGGGAGCAGAAAGGCAGGGAAAGTTTATAGTGGCTTCAAGGCAAAGTAGGATTGAGAGCTGATAGGAGAAGGTGGCCCTCCCTGTGATTAAGGGTTACAAAGGAGCCAGGAATAGGGAAGAGATGGAAGCATCCAGAAAGCAAGGGAAATTCTAGAAAACAATGGAAGGTTCTAGAAGATTCTGGAATGCAATGAGGCAGGGACAGGTCTGGTTCCAGGTGATGTGAAAAAAGATAGGATGGAGAAAGGAGAGACCCCATTCTCACATCTTTATGATGGGAGGCTTAATTGGATGAAGGGCTAGCAGGGTTTGGCAGGCAATGTCCTGGGTGGCTCTGTGCAGTAGGGCAGAACCACCAAAGGAAGCCTTCATCCTAACCCCCAGCGGACTCACCACGTGATGGCAGGTGAAGCCCTTCATGACCGACGCCTCATTGAGGAACTCAATCCGCTCTCGGAGACTGGCCGCTTCGTTGACCGTCTTCACAGCCACGCGGGTCTCCGCCTCACCCTTGATGATGTCCTTGGCGTTGCCCTCATACACCATGCCGAAGGAGCCCTGTCCCAGCTCCCGCAGGAGGGTGATCTTCTCCCTTGGCACCTCCCACTCGTCCGGCACATACACAGAAGACGGAAACACTACTTCTCACTTATCTACACAGTGTTCCTGCCCGATCGCCTGGGGGCCCCCAGCCACCTCCCACCAAAGACTTCATCCGAGCCCCCAACATTCATCCATTCGTTCTTGATCCAGGATGTATGCAGGGAATTGGGAATACAGCCAAGACCAGGGTGGGGTATCTGCCCTTGTAGAGGAGATGGAAGGGCTGGGGAATAAGCTGTAACTGGTCCAGGATCCTGACCAGTAACTGCCGCAGTGGACCTGCATCTCCAGCCTTCCTGCCTGATTTTAGAGCCCTGCTACTGCTCCATGCTCCTTCCCACTGGAGCTGTCGTTTTCTCAAAGTGCTGAGGGAATGGTCCCCACATGTCTCTCAGCTTGTCATGCTGTGGGGGGTTTGCATCTTGCTGTGATGCTGAAAGCTATGCCTCAGATACCAGCAGGGCCACCCATAGGGGACAGGTGTCAGCTGAGCTTCCAGACTAAGACAGACTAGGGAGTAGGACCTGGCAGGCCACTCCCAAAACAATTAGCCATTGAAAACCCTATGAATAACAGAGAGGCACTGTCAAATATAGTGTTGGAAATTGAGCCCCCCCAGGCTAGAAGGCATTTAAGAAACAGCTGAGGAAGAGTTGCCTCCTCAAAGTAGAGTCAACCTTAATGACAGGAATGAAGTAAAGCCCCTGGGACCTCCATTTGCTGATGTGGCACCACTCAAAATGAGAAGAAATATAGTGGTTGCAACAATGGGCTCAAAGAGGTCATGCGTACAGCACAGTGCTGGGTAGTTTCATTCTGTTTACATAGGGTTGCTATGGGTTGGACCTACTTGACAGCATCTAACAAAACAACAACAGAATGGGGGCAGCAGGTTGTAATACATTTAAAAAAAATGGTTACAGTACTTGAAAGTCCCTCCCATAAAAGGGTGGATTCTATGTCCTCACCCCTTGGACCTGGACATGGCCTTGACATTTGCTTTGGTCAGTGGGAATCAGCAAACATAACCCAGCCAGAGATTTGGGATGTGCTAACATCCTGGAGGCTGGGATTTAGCTCAGTTGGTGGAGTGCTGTGCTGCAGTCTCTGAGGTCCCGAGTTCAATTCCCAGCACCACAAAAATGGGAGAAAGACCTGGCAATCCACTCCCAAGGCAATCTTGAAACAGTCAGCCACTGAAAACCCTATGAGGGTCGCTATGAGTCGGATACCTACTTGACGGCACCTAACAACAACAACAACATCCTGGAGGCTATCTTCCTGTGCTGCTAGGAACCCACCAGGCACACCATGGGATCACACCCAGGCCAGGCTGCTGGAGCCTGGAGACCATGTGGAGGAAGTAGGACTCAGCCACCCCGATCTATAGCCACCCCTTGGGACCACCCAGCCTGCCATCCATCAAACAGGAGGATGAGGTCACCCCAAGGCAGCACCCTGCGGGCCAACTACACCCATGCCTCAAAAGTCAAATTTTTATCTTGGTGCACGAAGCACTTAGAAAGCTTGTCATACAATAGACAGCTTCACCTATTAAGGAGCGGCCATGCCTTCTCTGTAGAGGTTACTCACTGCCCTTTGGTACAGGCCAAGGCAAGAGGGGTATCGGTCCTATGCTCCCAACATCACTTCACATCCACCCACATTCCGTTGCCACCAACGGCAGTCATACCCCCAGCACTCAGCCAGCATTCTGCCTGCCCCTCCCTGTCTCTGGTTCTTATATCCCTTTCAGTCTCCCATCTTGGCTTCCAACTCCCAGCTCTCAGCTTGGATAGCACGTGTGGATGTGGCCTTGTGGTCCTGACCCTTGGCACCCTCTCCAGTTCCACCATCCCAGAGCCTTAGCACAAGGTTCTCAGGCCCCCATCCCAGCTCAAGGGGCCCACGTGGGCTACCTCAGCCCATCCAAGCAGGTAGCCGGTGGTGAGTGACCAACAGCTCGTAGCAATGGGGTTTCGGCAGCAAGGGCAGGTGGGCACGGTCGAACAAGCAAAGAGGCTCTTCTCACCCTCTATGGGATGTGAGCTGACCCTCATCTCTCACTTCATGATGACAGCAAAGAAAAGAAAAGAGCAGGGTACTCACCGTCACTAGCACTGAGGTACTCAGGGTTTGAAGATGCATACAGCGGTCCCATTGGCCCATCCGCCTGCCTGGAGGAGGAAAAGGGAGATAGACCAGCTTGAGACTCTCACAGCACTCAGTCTTCAAACTGACCACAGTGGGAATATTTACACCATGGAAATTGGCAAACTACAGATCAAGAATGGATCCGTTGTTCTGTCATTTGTCCAAGCTTGAAATAGCAAGGCAGGTAGCAAGTCTGATGCCATCGCATGTAGTCTAGAGCAGAGAGGGGGGCCCCTCTGTCTTGAGTGGAAGCCCAAAAGATGGCTACTTCAGCACATCAACATGGGAACACCCATCCCTCTGTGGGTAGATTTTCTTATAACTTATGCTGATCTGTGCAACACCTAAAAGCTACATATCCAGTACTGTTCTCCAGCCAATTCATCCTGGTTGGTGAGAAACAGTTGGTAGCTTTTCAGGAAATTTGCAAGCCAGTTGTAAAGTACAACCATCATTAATTATTAAATTATTGGGCTCACAAGTCAGTAAACTGTACTAAAAGCAAAGGTAATAAATGTGCAAAACACATCACTTTCTAACTATGATAGATTTTACTATGATAGATGCTCTTGATGTTAACATTATTATACACTACTGTATGCAGATGGTGGAAATACTGTAGATGTTCTTTAATTTATGATGGGGTCATGCCCTGATCAACCCACCGTAAGTTGAAAATATCATAAGTTGAACACACATTTAGCATATTTAACCTACTGGACATGGTAGCTTAGCCTAGCTGACCTGAAATGTGCTCAAAATATGACATTAGCCTACAGCTGGGAAAAATCAACTAACAAAATATCTCATGTACACATATGGATGGGGGTTTTGTAGACGTGATGGGATTCAAAAACACAAAACATAATAACCAAAAGAGTACACGGTAGCATTTTGGTTGTTCACCCTCCCGATCGTGTGACCACCTCGGAGCTGTGGCGTGTTGCCACTGGCCAGCAAGTGAGAGGATTGTACAACATATTCCTAGTCTGGGAAAAGATCAAAATCCCAAACTTGGAAGTGTGATTTCTGCTGAATGAGCATTGCATTGGCACCACTCTAAAACTGAAATATAAGTTGAATTGTCCTAAGCCAAGGACTTATGCACCGTGATGGGTTATTAGACACCTCCTCTCCACTTTACGCTTGGTGGCATTATGTCTACAACTTGGAGCTGGCTGTGGTGGGAATATTTACACCATGTTTGTTGTTGTTGTTAGGTGCCGTCGAGTCGGTATCCGACTCATAGTGACCCTCATAGGGTTTTCTATGGCTGAGTGCTTCGGGATTGCCTTGGGAGTGGATTGCCAGGCCCTTCTCACATTTTTGCAGTGCTGGGAATTGAACTCAGGGCCTCAGAGACTGCAGCGCAGCGCTCTACCCACTGAACTAAATCCCAGCCCCTATTTACACCGTAGAAATAGGCAAATACTACAAATCAGGGATAGATTTATTGCTCTTGTTGTTTGTCCAAATTTAAGGAAACCATAGAAAAAATACTAATAGTGCAAATTAAATTTGAAATCGTGTCATTTCTGCATCCATGACCTTATGCATGACACATAAACTTAAGACAATGTTCTCCAGGATGTAACAATTATGTGATTCAGCAAAAATATCACTCACACCCTTGATGAACATATATGCCTCATTTCATTTTTGTCTTATTCTCTAACACAAACAAAAAAAATCATTCAAGCCAGGCATAGTATGGTGACACATGCCTATAATCCCAGCACTTGGGAGGCTGAGGTGGGAGGCTCTCAAGTTCAGGGCCAGCCTGGTCTACATAGACTCTGTCCCTAAAAACCAGAAAATTTTAAAAAAATTAAAAACTGAGAATAAAAATAAAAGTATTCAGTGAGAATCAATGAGCCCGAGGGAATTTCTGATAGTGTTGTAGATCGTCTGTAAATTGCCCTTTATATATCCTATATCAGTAAAATTGATAACAAACTTAGCTATACTTACGTTGTTGTCATCCTTAGGTGCCGTCAAGTCGGTATCCGACTCATAGCAACCCTTCATACGACAGGGGAAACACTACTGTCAGTGCTTCTCTGCTATTCATAGGGTTTTCAATGGCAGACTGATTGTTGGGAGTGGGCTGCCAGGTCCATCTCCCAACGCTACAGCACCTGGTGTTCCCAGGTGGTCTCCCATCCAAGGATTAACCAGGCCAACCCTGCTTAGCTTCTGAGATCTGATGGGATACGGCTGCAAGCTAGCTATACTTATACCTACCACATATTTTTGAATCTAAAACACATTCTTTCCACAGTTCTAGAGGGCTAAAAAAATCACATGTGGATTAGAATCCCATACAGGTTGGATTTGCTGTCAAGAGGGTTCTCTCGCATGAATCTGATTCACACATGGTTCTACTCTGCATCTGATTTCTTTTAGCCCTCTCAAGTTGTTGAAAGGAGGGTGCAGACTATATTCAAGAATATACTGTGTACCTAGGAATATTTTTTTCTAAGCCAGCCAGTTGTTGAGCATTCATTAGCACACCACCCACTCACCTCTTTCTCAGGAATAGATAAATACTCCCGATCACAACGCTGAAGAGAAACACAAAGATGAGAGGGCCGATGATAATTTTGGCAATATTTGAAGGGACGTCTACTGAAATAGAATGAGAAAATACACGCTTTGCATCAAAATGTGTTTATGCCAAATTTCACATCAAAAATTACATCATCAAGACTACGCTGTCCCCTGAGTCTCTTTCTGCTAGTCTTTCAGACTCTTCTTTTCCAGCCAACCTGAAATCTTTGGCTCAGTGGGCTCAGAGGTCTACATTCTGGAAGCACCTTGCCATCCTGAGACCACTGTCCCTGGCCGGCCTTTCACACCCTGGCTGGGTTCCCAAGCACAGAAAGGACCCTGTCTGTCTTAGTCTGGAAGCTCAGCTGAAACCTGTCCCCCATGGGTGGCCCTGCTGGCATCTGAAATACCAGTAGCATAGCGTTCAGCATCGCAGCCACACACAAGCCCCCACAGGACGAGAAGCAGACAGACACCTGGGGCTTTACCAAGAATACCAGGCTAAATAAAGGAGAAGGTGTTTTCCCCAAACAACCCCTATAAAACTTGCTGGAGAAACGTCCAGGCTGAGTTGTCTGCAATCATAAACATAATTCATATACTGAGACTTCAAAGCCGAAGACGAAAATGGGTTCCAAAAGGTTGAAGAATGAACTTGATCCTCTGGATTTTTAATAACAACAATGGAAGAGCACTTACTAAATCCCAGACACAATTTGAAATGCTTTGCCTGGGTAAAGTTATTTAATCCTCTTATCAGCCAAAGAGGGAGGCATGATGTCTAGCTCTGGTTAACAGATTGGGAAATTGAGGCTCTCGGGGATGAAGGCAGCTTGCCCACGGACGGAATTCGAACCTGGGCAGTGTGAATCAGTCCTTGGCTTGAGCCCCATGATACCTTTAGTGACCAGCTCAGTCCTAAGAAATCTCCCACCCTGCTCCTCCCTGAACTGACAGCAGGCTGCTTCATCCCGTCTCTGGTGGCTCCCAGCCCACAGGACATCTTTTTAAATATTTAGCGATTGAATGGAACCCAAGGAACAGAAAGGCCGGTCACGTGCCTTTGTTTGCACATCTCTCCTCTTCCCTGCTTCCTCAGGGAAGGGGAAGCTGAACTCAGGGCTAAGAATATGCCTTGAAGTCACAGGGGGGTAGGAAGGGGGGAATTTGAGAGCCACGCCATCCCTTCCTTTTGCCTCCCACGCCTCACACTTCTGCCCACCCCTCAGACTCCAGCAGCCATCAGGAGTCAGTCCCACTACAGCCGCGGCACAGGAAGGGAGCTGTGCACAAAAGAGGGGGAGTCAGACCTGTTCTTGGGGGCACAAGGGCAAGGTCAGTCTCGAGGGTGAGCACCTCCAGAGAGGTACCCTGGGCACCTCACTCGCCTCCCTGCCTACAATAAAGAATTTGGCTGGTATTTGCCCCTGGTTCCTGAGGGCGGGATGCCAAATCCTTGGAATTCCCAAGTGAGAAAGTGCCTTGGTTATTTGTGATCCCTTTGGGTAACCCCTGAATTGATGCTAACAGAGAAGATGACTCAGGATGGCAGCTGATCACCAGAACACCAAGCACATGACTAGAGACTGGGGACCTGGAGCCAACCTCCAGGAAGGGGAAGGGGGATGGAGATGGAGCTCGGTCACGTGGCCAACGATTCCATCAATCATGCCTATACTAAAGCCCAATAAAAATTCTGGACACATAAGCTCTGAGGAGCTTCCAGGTGAATACATTGCCACAAGAGGAGGACGATCTATCTTAAATCAGTGGGGTGTGGAATTGGTATCTATTTGCTGGGAACCCTCCTAGACCTTACCCTGTTGTTAGGTGCCACCGAGTCTGGTCCAACTCATAGTGACCTGATATACAACAGAACGAAACACTTCTCTGCTATTTATAGGGTTTTCAATGGCTGACTGTTTCGAGAGTAGGCTTCCAGGTCCTTTTCCCATTTTTGCAGTGCTGGGGATCGAATTCAGGGCCTCAGAGCATGGGGAGCATGCGCCCTACCAACTGAGCTAAGCCCCCAGCCCAGACTTTACACTATAGGTCTTCACTTGGTGAGTCCTGATTAAACATCCTTTATAACAAAACTGTCCTCATAATGATAGCCCTTTCCTGAGGTCCGTGAGTCATTCTAGCCAATTATCAAATCAGAGGGGGTGATAAGAACCTCCTAATGAGTAAACAGTAGATCAGAAGGGTGGTGGTATCTGAAGTTAGGGCTATCCCATTGGAGATCAGCTTGTGAGCTCTGTGCTATCTCTGGGTAGTTATCATGAGAACTGTCTCACAGTTCATCCAGCTGGAATCAGAATGTCCGTCCTAGACCTGACCTTGACCAGAACTGGCCCAGCAAGAATCACCTCCCACTTCTGCATGACGGTTCTGCCCAGTGTGTGAAAATGCAGCCAGACAGCAGAAGTCCCGCTTCACCCCCTGTGCCCAAGTGCCCCTTCCTACTGGTCTAAAATCTTCTCTCCTTTCAAGTCACTTTTTTCATTCCAGTGTCTGGGTTCCTACCACAGAGGCTGAACTCTCTTTTGCCTCCATTTGCACATTCTTCCAGGTCTTGGCCAAGGTAGCACCACCTCCAGGAAGTACTCCATGACCAGCTCAGCTGTGCCTGCCTCCCATTCCACTATCTACACGGTGCCTGGTTCACCCCAGTGCAAGACATTGATAGCACTTCCTGCCAGGGATGCTTTGTTATACGGAAGGGGAAGGAGGTATGCTCTGACGTGCTTTCCCCGGAGGACATGGCCCATCTATTAACCAAGACAGAGACACTAGTAACAGAATCTCACATGGCCATTAGAGATGCCAGCTCTTGACATCTGCGTTATCATTGAGACCTCCCTCTACCTCCTGAAGTGGGTCCTGTTGTTGTTTTTTTTTTCCCATAACAGCACACGTCACATAACCTAAAGGGAAGAAAGACCCATTTTGGCTCCTGGGTTCCAAAGGGTTAGCCCATGATGGCTGGAAGCACATGGCAGCGCAGAGGCATTCACATCATGGTGGCCAGAAAGCAGAGAAAGAGATAGAGAAGGAGCCAGAGCAAGATCAACCTCCCAGTGTCCAGCTTCTTCCAGCTAGGACCCACCTCCTAACGTTTCCAGCATCTCCCAAAATAGTGCCACCAGCAGGGGCCCCAGGCTTCCACATGTGAGCCTGTGGGACACATTTCATTTTCAAACCATAAAAACAGCCCCCCACTGGTATCTGAGGGGGGATGGTTCCAGAATCCCCCCCATATAAAAATCCAGATACTCAACTCTCTTACATAAAATGGTGTAAAACCTACACAATGGCATAAAACCTACACAATCTTCCACAGATTTTTAAATCCTCTCTAGATGACTTGTAATATGGAATACAATGTAAATGATATGTAAATAGCTGGTACGCTGTACTATAAAAAAATGAAAGTCTATATACACGTTCTGTACAGATGTTATTTTTTTCCCAAGTATTTCCCATCTCTGGATGGTTGAATCTGAGAATGTGGAACCTGCAAATATGGAGTACTGACTATACAGATGAGAAAGTGCAGGCTCAGGGACGGCAAACACCCCACCCTGGTCACACAGGAGCATCCAGTGGACCCAGGGTTCAAAGCCAGAGCCAGCACCCATGGCTTCTGCTGCTTCATCCTCTGAAATGTCCCACGATGCCTACAGCACCTAGCACAGACCCAAGCACTTGAAGTTACCACAGAGACTTACGATAATCTGTCACGTAGAAGTAGGTGGGCTCTGTCCAGGAGCCGTTGCCTGCCAGGGAGGTGGCCCGGACCCTCACGCTGTAGTTCCCTGGAGGCAGCCCGCGCAGCCTGCAGCCCCGCTCCAGGGCAAAATGCTTTCGGGAGACACAGAGATGCAGCTCCTAGAAGGAAGGAGAGCGTGGCTAGCTGAGTTTTGCACATTGGCGGGCATCCTCACCCATTCCAGGTGAGGATGGCACAGTCAAGATCCCGCTCAGAGAGGACACCAAGGGATGGGAAAGAAAAATCAAGAGCACGACACACAAGCAGATCTGAGGATTGAGGAATTTTTAGAAGCAGAGGGCTGTGGATAAGGAAATGGAGTCATGTTGGTAACAGCAAACTTTAAGCCAGAAACCAAGTGTGTGACCCAGATCATTTCATCTCAGTCTTACATCAACCCTCTGCCTTAGGTACACATTGTTGTTGTTGTTAGGTGCTGTGGAGTCTATGTCTGACTCCTAGAGACCCTGCGTACAACGGGTGAAACACTATTGTCAGTGCTCCCCTGCTGTTCATGGGGTTTACAATGGCAGATTGATTTTGGGGAGTGGATAGCTAGGTCCTTCTCCCAAGCCTACAGCACCTGGTGTTCCCAGGCGGTCTCCTATCCACGTACTAACCAGGACCAACCCTGCTTAGCTTCCGAGATCTGACAGGATCACACCACAATGGTACGGCTGCAGGCTAGCTTAGGCATTAGCCGGCCATATGGAAGAAAAGGGGATTGAAAATGGCTCCTGCCATTCTGCCATGATGAAGGAGCCATATGCATCACTGAGGACATTTTAAGGACATTTTTAAATGGGTCTCACACCCTGTCCCAGCCCTCGATCCATTTATAAAACAAAGACCCTAGGTCTGTGTCTCACTAGGTGCCCAGAGCTGGGCATCCAGGACTGATGTCATACTGGGCAGCAACTAGTTGAATAAAATTAGAAGCAAAATGCACCCACTCTCTTTGTTTTACGTTCCTCTCTCCTCCTCTCACCCCCTCTCCACTTCTCACTCTTCTCTCTCAGCCACCACATGCACATTCTCCTTTTCTCAAGTGTCACCTACTCTGGCTATCCCAGGCACCTATCCTTTTAAAAGCCTGCTTAACTCTCCTGCTCTCTGGCTTCTTTACCTTCCCTTGGAGAACAGAAACATCCTTCCGTTGATTCACCCTGGGAACACAAGTTTCTCCAAGTTCCTTTGCCGAGGGGCCTAAGCTTCTCCAGGTGCCTCAGTTTCCCCTATAATTTTTCCTTAAAGGTGTATTGTCTTTAAAAAGCCCGCAGCCTTAGCACTGTGGCATCCAATCCTGTCAGGTCTCGAAAGCTAAGCAGGGTCAGGCCTGGTTAGTGCTTGGATGGGAGACCGCCTGGGAACATCGGGTGCTGCAGGCTTGGAAGAAGGACCCGGCAACCCACTCCCAAAAAACAATCGGCCATTGAAAATCCTATGAACAGCAGAGAAGCACTGACAATAGTATTTCACCTGTTGTACACAGGGTCTCTATGATTCTGACACTGACTGGATGGCACCTAACAACAAAAACAATTTTTAAAAAACCTATTCTATACTCTCTACTATACCTTCTGTGTCAGGTATAAATTCTTTCACACACGCAATACAAAGATGGATATGTTGCTGCCAGATTCCCAGATCCATGCTCTGGACCCACCTGCCCATGTTCCCTGTGTCTCCCCAATAACATTAAAGTCTAGAAGCAAATAAACAAGTCTTTCCTTCCCGTGATGGTACCTTTGAATTTTTTTCATCATCATGAAAAAGAGCTGGAGTCCACCCAAATGCCTCTTAGGGCAGGGCATAAATAAAGGGGGGCGCACACCCTGCAATAAGCAAGTAACCAGAGGTAAGTCCAGAACGTATGAGGACAGACAGGAGGCTCCCTGGGCTACAAGTTAGTCAAACCTGTAAGCATCTGACCAAAACTTGGGAAACTTTCCAGAACAGTTCTGAAGCTAACAGCGCATGCAGAGAGCTGGGCTGGAAAATTTCAGAGAGGGGAGGGTGGGGAAGAGGCAAGAAATGCAAAACCTCCCATGCCTGTCATGTGACAATAACAGCAAGAAAACAAATCTTCTGGGAGGTGGGGGCAGGGAACTCGGGGCCAAAGGCCTTTCCAAGTAGAGTGAGTCACCACCAACTGGACAGGAACACATAAGCAAACACAGAAACCACAGGTCGCTGCTGTCGGGGACAAAGGGAAAATGTACTCTCTAATGCTGAGCATTCAACCTGGACACCTCGAGGGGTGCGGAACAAGAAAGACATGTGATGGAAAGATCTAAAACCTGACAGAGGGACCTCTGCAGACCACAAACATCAAAAAAAATAAATAAATAAGCAAAACAAGAAATGAAACTCGATCAAGGGTGACAAAGCCACTCACATAAAAACGTTTGTGCAAGTAAGACAATGAAACCAAAAACTCCAAAAGAGAGTCAGGCAAGGAAAAGATCTATGTGATTTTCCAGGAGAGCAGGTGACCCCCGGAGACAGGGTGTCAATCTAATGGGTAGCCAGGGAAAGTTGGGAGGCTGCAAATTATTTTAATGCAAGGATTAAGGAGGGAGGTGCATTGAGGTAATGAAATCAAACAACTTGAGGCAGTTTTGTCTATGAAACTAGCAAGGAAAGAAAAAAAACAATGCTCTATAAAATTCTGGAGAGAATTTTTATCCATGTGATAAAATATACACAAGTCTCCACTTATCCAGGGCTTCAGTTCCCCAACGTCAACTGTAGTTTAAAACAATTTGAAATTTTCAGAAATAAACATTTCATATGTTTTAGGAAACTTTTTTTTATCATAGTCTATTGTTCTAATTGTTCTACTTATTTTTAATTATTATTATTCTTTCACTGTACCTAATTTGTAAGCTAAACTTTATTAGTTGGGCACCGAAATGCACATCTGTGAGTGAATTTTAGTCATGAAAATCATATACTAATGAAGCTGTTAAAAAAAATTTCCTCCTGCCTGAGCCAATCAGCATGCAGTATTCCTCTGGTTATGTGATTGGTCACTGAGTATCACATGACTTCAGCCTGGCTGAGAATGCTGGGACAGATTCTTTCTCTCTAGATTTGGCACTGATTGAAAACGAGGTTTGGAACTACTGCAACTACAGGAGGACAGCCAACAGCTACTGGAGCTCATCACAAGGGCTTTAGGAGGGAACCAACGTGGAGGAATCCTAGATCCAGCCATGCCTGAAGAAATGTCAATGGTTTAGTTGCTTCTCTTCTTTCATAAGCTACTTTGAACAGGGTTTGGGGTGGCTTCTGAACTACTATCAGAAGATGAGAATAATAGTATGAAGGATCTAAAATCTAGAGCCTGTAATCTCAGTTTCTACAGCACATTGGACATTATTTTATACAGTGATATACCCCCAGTTTTATGGATATACCATATGATATATCCATGTGCACCTACCAACAACAACAACAACAACATATCTGTTCACCAATGGATGGATATCCACTGGCTTGTATATTTTTGGCTTGGGATGAAAATCTTGTGCTTAATATTCCTTCCCTGCTATGGCTAGGGTAGCCTGCAGCCATACCACTTGTGGTATCTGATCCTGGCAGATCTTGGAAGCTAAGTGGAGTCCGGCCTGGTTAGTCCTTGGATGGGAGACCACCTGGAAACACCAGGCACCGTGGGCTGGGGAGAAGGACCCGGCAACCCACTCCCAAAAAACAAACAGCCATTGAAAACCCTATGAATAGCAGAGAAGCACTGACAATAGTATTTCACCTGTTGTACATAGGGTCACTATGAGTTGGACACTGACTTGGTGGCACCTAAAAACAACATGGGTGGAAGATGATTTGGATGCATCCACCAAGGCTTCATGTGCTGAAACTTAATCCTCCTTGTGAGGTGTTAAGAGGGTGGAAACTTAATCTGACTATGATGTTTAGTGGTGGAACATTTGGGGGTCAGTGGTTAGGATTACATAAGGGCTTTGGGGTGGAGCCCTCAATTGAATTGTTGTTGTTGTTAGGTGCCATTAAGTCAGTGTCTGACTCATGGTGACCGCATGTACAGCAGATGAAACACTATTGTCAGTGCTTCTCTGCTATTCATAGGCTTTTCAATGGCTGATTGTTTTGGGGAGTTGGTTGTCGGGTCCTTCTCCCAAGCCTACAGCACCTGGTATTCCTAGTTGGTCTCCCATCCAAGGACTAACCAGACCTGACTCTGCTTAGCTTCTGAGACCTGACAGGATGGGATGCTACACTGGTGCAGCTGCAGGCTCTCAACTGAATACTGGTGGCTTTATAAGAAGTGGGACCAGAAGACTCACTGGGAAACTCTAAGGATTTATTGCACTTTGACAGTCCCAAAAGGCATATTATGTTCACATTTTGACATGTCTGAAATTGAAATCCTCTTGCAATTGGAATTGGCACCACCTTTTTCTGAGCGGTCCCTAAAAATAATAGAGCTTCTTGTAACATCTTAGATATGATCTGCTGCTGCTGTTGTTGTTGTTGTTGTTGTTAGGTGCCATCAAATTGCATCCAACTCATAGAGACCTTCATAGGGTTTTTCAATGACCGACTGTTTGGGATTACTTAGAGAGTGGATTGCCATGTCCTTCTCCCATTAGATGTGATAAAATATGATAAATAAGATATTGAGTGTTAAATACACAGTAGGACCTTAGAATAGGTTAGATACTGTTATGGCTTTTTTTATCCTTCCTGTTGGATTCCATCTGTTATATATCTCTGCATTCACCCATTAAATCTCGCAGGGTCTGGTATACAAGGGAGATACCCAGCAAGAAGCCTCATATTAAGGTCATAAATGATTCATTCTCAAGACTCAGGTACAACCCTCTAAAATGAAGTGAGTCTCTCGTCTTGTCAGGAAGGACATAAATGCAGGCTGCCATCAGCCAACTTAGAGGACACAGTTTAAAAGCAAGGTGAGAAATTCATGAAAGAAATAAAAGATTATAGATTGCCATTTCTGATTCATCTGCCTAGAAAGCCATGCATCAAGATTTTGAGTCCTAATAACACAACATCTGCCAAGGGAAACATTTGGGTCAGAATTTAGGCAGAGGAAAGAACTAACAAGTGCAACTTTGAAGGTTCACGCCCAAGACTCAAGACCCTTACCTCATCACCATATCGCTGATAACTCACTTCATACAGCACAATCAGACCATTGGGTTCCTTGGGCTCTTGCCACATCAAGTGAACAACATTGTTCTCAAAGATTTCATGGGTCACAGGGCCGACGATGTCATCTGCTTTGGCTGTGGGAAGCAGCAGTTAGAGATGGGAATGTAACCCTTGGATCAAATCCCACCCCTGCTACTTAACAGCTTAGTGACCTTGACCTGGTTATATAATTTTCCCATTTTCTTCATCAGAGAATGTGCATATGAAATTCACTTCATGAGCTGATTAGGAAGATTCATGGGTTATTTTCTTCATATGTCTTTTATGTTGAAATCCATGGTATTTTGCAAAAAATAGCACAAAGAGTTCTCATGGATCCTTCAACCAGCTTCCACCAATGATAACCTGCCACATAAGTTCAGTGTAGTTATCCCTTGGTATCCACAGGGATTCGTTCAAGGACCCCCTCAAACACAAAAATCCATGGAAGTTCAAGTCTCTTATAGATGTGTAGTATTTGCACTGAAATTATAAAAAAATCCTTCTGTAGATTTTAAATCATCTCTAAATGACTTATAATATCTAACATAATGTAAATGCCATGGAAATAGTTGTTATATTATATTGTACACAGAATAATGACAAGGGGAAAAGTCTATGTGTTTAGTACGGATGCAATTTTTTTCTCAATATCAGCATTGGTTAAATCTGTGGATGAAGAAACCATCCATAGGAAGAGCTAACTGCACATTATTAAAACAAGTGACATTGATAGGCTACATAGGCTAGACTGTTTAGATTTACATAGGCTATTAGGTAAAAAGCATTTTGCACATGGATGAGATATAAACACTAAACAAAGATTGTCTTTTATTCTGTGGGAGAAAAGCACATAGAAACATAAGATTGACAGGGATTTTCAGATCTGGCTCTCCACCTCTAAATTTCTTTATTTAAAATCATGAGATAATCTGGATATGACAGAGCATGACTGTAACCTCAGCTGTTCAAGAGGCAGAGGCAAAAGATCTCAGGTTTGAAGCCAGAGGCAGATTCTGTCTCAAAAATAAAAATAAAATAAAATGTTTTGAAAGGGCTGAGGGTGTGGCCCAGTGGTGGAGTGCTTAGCAGAAATTATCCCAAATCTAGGGACACATAAGGTACATACAAGTACAGGAGGCATTTATAACTCCAAATATACATGACCAGAAAAGAACCTCTCCATGTCACTTTATAGTGAAAATGCTAAGACTACAAAGCAAAGACACAATTTTAAAAGCTGAAAGAAAAATGCCAACTTACTTACAAAGGCAAACTCATCAGAACAGGAGACCTCTCAGTGGAAACCCTAAAAGCCAGAAAGGCATGTAATGACATGATATGAACCCTGAGAGTAAAGAACAGATGAATAAATCCCTAGGCTATATGACCTACCAAAATAAAACCAGAAGGGTATAAATAAGCTAAATCAATAACAAGCAATGAGATCGAAGCAGTTATAGAGTCTCTCAACTAAGAAAAGCCCAGGACAAGACGGACTCATTGCCAAATTCTACAAAGAAGTTCTTTAAAGAACTAACACCAATACCCTCAAATTATTCCACAAAATAGAAAGGGAAGGAACACTTCTAAACTCATTCAACCAAGCCAGTATTATCCTGATACCAAAATTACATAAGGACACACACATAGACAAACTTCTATGATGAATATAGATGCAAAACTTTGCAATAAAATTCTTGCAAACTGAATCCAAAAACACAGATCACACACTATGATCGAGTTGGTTTCATTCCAGGAATGCAAGGTTTATCCAATAGACACAAATCAATAAAGGTAATGTAGTATATAAATAGACTCAATGATCAAAATCACACGATCATCTCAATGGATACAGAAAAGGCCTTTGACAAAGTTCAATCTCCCTTCATGATAAGTCCTGAAGAAATTAGGAGTAGGAGGAATATATCTCAACATGGCAAAGGTTATATACCAAAAACCTACAGCAAACATCATATCCAATGGGGAAAAACTGAAAGGATTTCCTCATAAACCCAGGAATGGGGCAAAAGTGTCCCGCCTCCCACTCTTATTCAATATGGTGCTTGAATTCTTAGCCGGAGCAATAATGCAGGAGAAAGAAATAAAAAAAGGATATTGACAGGAAAGGAAGACGTAAAACTATCCCTCTTTGCAGATGATATGGTTCTGTACTTAAAAGACCCTAAAGACTCCACCAGAAAGCTCTTAGCTCTGATAAACACTTTCAGCAAAATAGAAGGATAAGCAATCAACAGGCAAATATCAGTAGCTTTGCTACATACCAAAAACAAACATGCTGAGAAAGAAATATCAGAAAACCAGTCCCACAAACTGGATCAAAAACCTTAATGCAATACATGAAACTATGAAACTCCAGAGGAACACAGAGAAAACACTTCAAGATCTAGAAATAGGCAAGGGCTTTCTGAAAAGGACTCCAAGAGCTCAGGAAATAAGAATGAAAACTGACAAGTGAGATTGCATCAGATTTAAAACTTCTGCACAGCGCAAGAAAACAGTCAACAGAGCAAGGAGACAGCCTACAGAATGGGAGGAAATCTTCATCTGGTATTCATCTAACAGATTAATATCCACAATATATAAAGAGCTCAAAAATTAAACAACAAAAGAATAATCAAATCAATGAATGGACAATGGAACTGAACCGACATATTTTAAAAGAAGATATATATACAAATGGCCAATAAATAAATGAAAACATGTTCAACCTTCTTAGCCCCAGTTAAAAAGGCTATCAGCAAAACAACAATGAATGCTGGAGAAGATGTGAGGAAGAGAAACCCTTATTCACTGTTGAGGGGAGTGTAAATTAGTGCGGCCACTGTAGAAGTCAGGATGGAGTTTCCTCAAAATACGAAAAACAGAACTTCCATGTGATCCAGGCACACTACTTCTGGGTATGTATCCAAAAGAATCAAAGTCAGATTACTCTACAGATACCTACATACCTATGTGTACTGAACACTTTTCATATTACCCAAATTATGGAATCAGCCTGGGTATCCATCAACAGATGAATGAATAAAGAGACTTTGTGTGTATGTGTGTGTGTGTGTGTGTATATGTATGTGTGTGTATGCATATATATATCACATATATAAATAATTATGCACACACACACACACACAGTGGAATTCTACTCAGCCATAAAGAAGAAGGAAATTATGCTGTTTCTAAGAAAGTGGATGGAACTGGAGATCGTTGTGTTAAGAAAGATAACCCAGTCCCACAAAAGCAAAGTATTGTATATTTTCTCTATATGTGGAATCTGGTGGGGGGGAGAGAATTAAGAATATGAAAGTAAAAGGGAGTCTACTAGGAATGGGAAAGAGGAACGGGAGAGGGAGGAGGGCGAGAGAGTTAAGAAAGGGTAATGTTGTTAGGTGCCGTGGAGTCAGTATCCAACTCATAGCAACTGTACGTTCAACAGGCGAAACACTATTGTTAGGGCTTCTCTGCTATTCATAGGGTTTTCAATGGCGGGTTATTTTTTGGGAGTGGGTTGCCAGGCCCTTCTCCCAAGCCTACAGCACCTGGTGTTCCCAGCTGGTCTCCCATCCAAGCACTAACCAGGCCCAACCCCGTTTAGCTTCTGAGATCTGACAAGATCAGATGCCGCAGGGCTATGCCTGCAGACACGAAAGGGTAATAGGGGGGTGAATGTGATCAATGTATGCTATATGCATGTATGGAAATGTCATAGTGGGACCCCTTTGTACAATTAATATATGCTGATTTAAAAAACAAAACAAAACAAAACAGGCCAGGTTCGGTGATGCACGCCTATAATCCCCACAATTCAGGAGGTGGAGGCAGAAGGATCATGAGTTCGAGGCCAGAGACAGCCTGCATAGCTTAATAAGACCCTGACTCAAAATAAAAAATAGAAAATGGGCTGGGGTGCAGCTCAGTGGTACAGCACTTGCAAAGTATGTCCAAGGCCCTGGGTTCAACCCTCAAGTACTACAAAAGAAGAAGAAGGAAAAAGTCAACACAGGCAATTTTTTCATTTTGAATATTTTCAATCTGTGGTTGTTTGAATGTATGGATGCAGAACCCACAGATATGGAGGGCTGGAGATATATATGCCACTCATAAAAAAAATACTGTGCGATCCACTTACGGGAAGTCCCTAGATTACTCAAATAGTCACATTCATAGAGACAGAAATGCATGCATGTACACACACACACACACACACACACACACACACACACACACACACACACTGTGTTGATTACATCTCTCTACAGAAGGTTAATACACTACTGATCTATTTTACTCCCCCACATGTCTGTCAGCTTTGTCGTGCTGTGGGGGTTTGCATGTTGCTGTGATGCTGAAAGCTATATCACTGGTATCTCAGACACCAGTAGGGCCACCCATGGTGGACAGGTTTCAGCTGAGCTTCCAGACTAAGACAGACTAGGGAGAAGGACTTGGGAGCCCACTCCCGAAATGATTAGCCATTGAAAATCTATGAATGGCAGAGAAGCACTGTCGAATATAGTTCTGGGAAATGAGCCCCCCAGGCTGGAAGGCATTCAAGAAACAGCTGGGCAAGAGTTGCCTCCTCAAAGTAGAGTCGACCTTAATGATGGGAATGGAGTAAAGCCCTTGGGACCTTCATTTGCCAGTGTGGCACAACTCAAAATGAGAAGAAACATAGTGGCCGCAACAATGGGCTCAAACATAAAAAGACCATGTGTGTGGCACAGCGTATGGTAGTGTTTCGTTTTGTTGCACATAGGGTCGCTATGAGTCAAATCTGACTCTACGGCACCGTAGAGTCAATATTGTTCTTAATTTACTGTATTTTCCTTATTGCTTGGGTGCATTTTCTCAAGTTAACATAATGGCTAAGTATGGGTCTTTTTTCAATTAAAAATCAATAAGCCAGGTGTGGTGGTACACACACCTGTAGTCACAGCTACTTGGGAGGCTAAAGCAGGAGGATTGCTGGAGCCTAGGAATGGAGGCCAGCCTGGGCAACATGGTGAGGCCACCATCTTGACAGCAACAACAATGAATGCAAATACAGTAAAGTATACATCCACGCCACCTAGAGGGTGAAGAAAGCCTTGTCCCTGTTCAGATGGGTCCCCAGCCACATACAGGGCCAACCCAGGTGGAGCAATCCCACCTTGGGGCATGGTCCGGGCACTGACGTAGGCAGCCACGCTGCACCTCTCCTCTGGAGTGTCTTGATTGCAAGCCTGTAGCTCGATGCGGTAGCCGGTGAAGTGACGCAGGCCAGAGATGACCAGCGACTCCTTGTTCATCACCTTCTCGAAGGGCCTGTGCTCCTCCTGGACTGTGGGCACACTGGTGGAGGAGACATTGAGGAAGCCTGGCACGGTGGGCACGATCACCGTCACGTTCGCCACGTCACCCAGGGACCTGCGTTTCCGGGATGGCCTGTGACAAGAACGGGACATGCCTTATCAGGCCATAGCCATCTTAAAATAAAATGATGCCAGAGAATAGAAGACTCAATTGAAAGAACGAGTGGGATGCAGGCAGGTGCAGGGGGCACATGGATTAACATAGAGATTGCCAAAATTACCACCTGGCGTCGCTTTCAAGACGGCTTTGTGAGATCTTCAGCGTGAAGGCAGACCCACCCTCTGAGAGCTGGTAGCTCCAGAGGCATCAGTAGCAGCCACAGACCGATTTCCCCCTCAGCATGCTTGACTGAAGGTTTCCAATTTGCCATGGGATACACCAGGAGTCAGCATACCTTTCACATGAAGGGCCAGACAGTACCCTCTTGGGTTCTACAGGCCACGTAGACTGTTACAATAGCTCAGTTTTGCCATTGTTGTTTAAGTACAGCTGTAGATAATATGTAATGGGTGTGGCTACTTCGTAAAAGTTCATTTACAAAAACAGACACCCAACAGCCACAGTTTACCTACTCTTGCGCAGGACCAGCTACAAATATCAATGATTTTACTTCCCACTTTTTTTTGGGGGGTGGGGGGGTTGCTGATGATTGAACCTAGGACCTGCTAAGCATGTGCTCTACCACTGAGCTACACTTCTAGCCCCTCATCCTCGATTCTTTATAACTCTAATTTGTCTCATGTCTTATTGCATTGGCTACATGCCCAGAGAAATGTTCATTGGGAATAATGAGACTTGTTCTCATAGGAATAGTTTTAAAAACTATGTTAGCTTAGATATTGATTTAATCTATGTAATGTTTACTTTGTACTCTATTACAAAAAAAAATCACCAAGATATTCATGCCTCACAAATAACACTGAGAAATTTGTATCTAAACATTTAGAACTATAAATGGCCCCATCAAACAGCCAAAATGGGTCAAGAGTAGCCTAACGCATTTCATGACATTCATTGTGTTTTTGACAGACTGAAGGTTTGTAGCAACCTTGCTTTGAGCAAGTCTATAGGGATCATTTTCCTACCAGCTCAGATGATTGTCAGCACTTTTAAGCAATTTTAATATTGATTTGACCTACAAGGATTGAATCCAAAGCCTGGCACATGCTAGGCAAGCACTCTATCACGAGCTACACCTTTAGCCCAAAAAGAGTATTTTAAAATTAAAGTATCATTTACTTAAGTACTTGTTTGCACATAATGCTAGGGCACATGTACTAATCCACAGTACAGTGTGAATATAATTTTTTTTTTTTTTGGCAGTACTTGAGGGTTCTACTCAGGGGCTCACAAACACTTGCAAGGGCTCTACCATTGGGCTGCACCCTAGTCCTTTTTTTTTTTTTTTTTTTTTTTGAGACAGGGTCTCACAAAATTCCGCAGGCTGCCTCTGGCCTTGAACTTGCAATCCTCCTGCCTCAGCCTCCCAAGTGGCTGGGATTAGAGATGTGTGCCACCATGCCCAGCCTGAACATAACCTTTTTATGCACTGGTAGAGCAAAAATGGTGTGTGGCTACTTAATTGCCATACCTGCTTTGTTGCGATATTTCTGAGGTATTCTTTGTATACCAAAAGGACTTTATCCAAAATGACTACAATGAAAGATACCCACGAGAGAGCATCACTGAGTCCTACAGTTCCTACATAGGCAGCATTTGGCTATCCAACAATCTCACTAACCAGTGGTCTCAACTGGGGGTGTTGTTGTCTTCATCCTGAGGGATAACTAGCAATGTCCAGAGTTATGCTTGGTTGTGAATAATTTAGAAAGCAAGTGTGGTCCTGGCATGGAGTGGGCAGAGGCCAGGAATGCTGCTCAACATCCTACAGTGCCCAGGGTGCCCCCCACACACACTCCAAGAACAATCTCATCCCAAGCACCAATATAGGATGAGCTTCAGAAATCCTGCTCAGGACAATGGCCACAAAATTCTGGACCTTTCTCAATAACAGATTATACTCCAAATGGCCACTAGAGGTCAGGGCAGGCCACACAGGGGCCTGGAAATAAATAACTCTCTGCTAAATGAAAATCCCTAGCTCGGTTGGTAGAGCGCCCCTCTGAGGTTTCTGAGGTCCCAAGTTTGATTCCCAGCAGCGCAAAAATGGGAAAGGATGTGGTATTCCACTCCCGAGGCAATCCCAAAGCAATCAGCCATGGAAAACCCTGTAAGGGTCGCTGTGAGTCGGACATGACTCGGCAGCACCTAACACCACCACCAGGCGCAGTGGCATACGCAGGTAATCCCAGTGCTTTAGGAGGCAGAGGCAGGAGTCGGTCAGCCTAATTTAGGGAGACCCTGTCTCAAGATAAAATATTAAAAAGGGGTGTGGGATGCAGCTTAGCACTTGCAAAGTATGTGCAGGGCCCTGGGTTCAACCCCCAGTGATATCCAAAAAAAAAGAAAAAGAAAGAAAAGAAAAAGAAAATCCTTCAATGTGGCCTCCATTCTGTCTTTTTCCAAGACTCACTTCCAGCTCCTACCAAGAGTTCCAAATACATTCCATCTCCCTGTCTTTCCCTAAGTTTCCCTACCTTGGTCTCATCTCCAGGACCACATCCCTTCATTCTTCAAGATGCTAATTGAAGGGAACCATTCCTGACTGCTCGGTGGAATTCACTGACAGGATATTCCTTCACTCGGGCTGTCTGCTGACACGTCACTGTTGGGCTAGACGCCCAGAGAAATTCTAATCAGAAACCATGAAACTGAGCTTCATAAGGATATCTGCGTTCCAGTCGTTCAGAGTAGGAGTAGGAGTAGGCACAGAGTAGGAGTAGCTGGAGTGAGTGGGGCTTGGGCTGTGGGTGCTGGGCACAGTTCTGCACACGTGTGGAGAACACACACAGAATATTCAGTGAGTGGACTCGTGGGGGAAACTGAGGCATGGGGAAGACACCCTGGAAATACTCCCTTGATTCTGTTTTTTAGGAAGAGCGTGTTAGTTAAAATTTTTCCCCATGTTCACGCCCGGATTCTGTTTCCCAGGGAAGACATCTGATTGACTGGTGAATTTGTGAAGCATCCCCTCTTAGCACGGCAGCTCCATCACATGCAAAAGCCACAGGAACCCCTGAGATTTTCAAGAAGCCCGCATGCCTCCAACCCCGCCTGGCACCGTGGCCCTGCACTGAAGAGCCACGAGGGGCCATGGGGACGTCCCAGGCTGAGTCATACCTAGGGTCCTCCGCACCACTCCCTGAAGAGGTTTTTCTGTGAAAACAAATCAACCACTTTGAGGACACACAGCCCTTTAGGAGATGGGCCATTTGACTCTGACATCCCAGAGACCACATTCTGTCCAGGTAAGAGGGCTGCTATGCTACAGTCATGCTCCCCACAATTTGCGTGCTGAAGGCTTGGTCCTTGGTATGGCAATAAGAGGTGGTGGGCCCTTTAAAAGGCGGGGCCTAATGGAAGATTACTGGCTCCTCCCCAGTTTCTCTCTACCTCCTTGTCTCGCCATGTGATTATGTCTCTCACACTCAGGCCCCCTGTGAGGCCATCACCATGGTGTGATATAGCCAAAGGGGAGCAGATCCATGGACTTTCAGCCTCCAAAACTCTTTTCTTTATAAAGTACCCAGTCTTGGGTATTTTGTTATAGCAACAGAAAACAGATGAATACACTGGCCCTGCCTTTGACCTCCCATCACTGGCTGGTGGGAATAAACTACACCTCTCCCACAGCACAGGGAATCCAGAGAGGAGGAAAAAATGAGAGGAAATATACTCCAGAGACCTGGACTGCCAGGATTCCCTTGGATCCCAAATCTGACTACACTTGGCTGCCACTTACTTTGCCTTTTCCCCAAGTCCAGCAGCATTTTGTTTTTGTTTTTAAATAGGTAAAACAGTAACTGCGATAATGCCTTGGCTATACTGGTGATTGCCCTTTTGGACTGAGGATCA
Organism: Pedetes capensis; assembly: GCA_007922755.1. Lineage (NCBI taxonomy): Eukaryota > Metazoa > Chordata > Mammalia > Rodentia > Pedetidae > Pedetes > Pedetes capensis. The sequence goes on from VMDO01004267.1 coordinate 26,544, forward strand.
TGGGAGGACATGCAAGGAAGAAAAAGGAAGGAAGGGAGGAAGGGGGGGGAGGAAGGAAGGAAGAAAGGAAAAAAGGAAGGAAAGAAAGAACGAATGGACAAAGGGAGGGAAATAAAGAGAGAAAGCATAATAAAATAAATAAAATAATAATAAAATAAAATTAAAATAAAATAATAATAAAGAAGAAACATTCATATATTGGTGGTTCTGCAGAAACAGCTATTCTGATGAGCAGCATTTATGGAAATTTGAACAGACGCATTTTAGAACTGTTTTCCAATGCAGCAGAAACCTTCTAGGGCTTTGACCTGCTTTGGAAAGGGACAATTGTATTGGGTGTTTTCGGGTGGCCACCTGAGGATGCCCTTGAGGAAGGGGACAAGGATAGAAAGGTAGAAAGGGCCCCAGTTACGGGCACACTAATCCACACCCAAAGCCAACATTCCTGGGGACATCTGTCAGCTCTGGGGTAGGGACTGCTACTAGCACTGAGTGGGTGGAGACCAGGGATGCTTCTTGATACCCACAATGCCCAAGACACCTCTGCCAGAGGCAGTGACTTGGTTCCCGGCAGCCACAGCTCAAGGTTGAGAACGCCTGGGTAACTCATTTAATCTCACAGCCCTAACACACAGGCACGGTGACAGTTAGCCTCTGTGTTCCCGGGTTCCGCACCCACAGATTCAACCAATTATGGATCAGAAATATTTGGAGAAGAAAATTGTGCCTATACCGAACATACACGGATTTTTCTTATTATTCCCTAAACAATACGGGATGTCAGATGTTTATATAGGATTCACACTGCATTCAGTGTGATAAGTCAGCCACAAGTGATCTAAAGTCTCCAAGAGGATATGTGTGGGTTCTGTGCAAATACTACCTCATTTATATAAAGGACTTGAGCATCTGCGGAATGTGGTCATTCAGGGGCTCTTGGCACCGATCTTCCACAGATACCAGGGCTCAACTATATTGCATCCATTTTATAGATGAGGGAACTGAGGCACAGAACAGTGGAGACAGCCTGCTAAATCCAATTCTCAGAAGGGCAGGGACCCCGGGCCATCAGCTTCCAGAGTCCCCACTAACAACCACGGTGTGTTCTACCTCTCTTAACACTAACACAGGGAGCTGTGCACAGTAAGGACCCATCTAACCTGGATCAATAAATGTCTGCTCTTGGTTCTGAGCCCAAATGAGGAAACAAATAAATAGATATATCATAACCCACAGGTATGTGCCTTTTACTTAAGTATCTTTCCTTACGGGAGAGGTGATGGGATGGATTTAAAGCCTGATTTTAATGGCACACCCTCTCCATAAGTCAGATGCCCCTTTCACTCACTAGAGGAAACTGGGTGACTCAGCGAGACTCTGTCTCAAGAGAAAAAACTGAAAAGGGGGCTGGGGTTGTGCTCGGTGGTAGAGCACTTGCCCAGCATGCGTGAAGTCCTGGGTTCAACCACTCAATACAAGAAGGGTTTCCATGATGCTGGAGGAAAGGGCCAGAAGGGTGAGAAGGATCTTACAGGAATGAGAGAGAGAGGGGGAGAGAGAGATTGGGGAAGGGAGGGAGCGGGAGGGATAAGAGGAGGGAGAGAGAAAAACTACCCAGTTGGAAATTCAGAGACAAATCAAGCCTGGGACGTGGGCAGGCATCTCCTAGGACTTGCCTGCTGGTCTAGCGGAAGTTGCTTAAGAGTTCAAATGGAAGCGCTGGGTGCAGTGGCGCACGCCTGTCATCCCAGCGGCTCAGGAGGCAGAGGAGGGAGGATCGCAAGTTCAAGACCAGAGGCAGTCTGTGTAACTTAGCGAGACCCTGTCTCAAAAAGTAAAAAACATGTGCTTGGGGATGCAGCTCAGTGGTCCAGCACTTGCAGAGCATGCAGGCGCGAGGCCCTGGGTTCAACCCCCAGTACCACAAAAAAAAAAAAAAAAAAAAAGAGAGAGAGAGTTCAAATGGAGAAGGAAAGGAGGCAAATGTTGGGTGCTGTAAATTTCCCCTTTTGTTTGATTTTTTACTCTGGTTGGGAAGGGTCCCCTTGGAAGCATAAGATTTCTTTTTTCGCTCCATTGAGAAAAGGGCTTGGCTCAGCCTCCATTCCTCTCTCTGTGGTCTCCGGGGCCCGCATCACCATATTCCCTAATAATGACCCCCCACCCCCCAACACCAAGCTGACAGACACCAGGAGAGCCCAGGGCCACGCGGAGTCCTGACCTGGGCACGAAGACTACGTTGTGCAGGTAATCCTCGAAGGTCTTCCTGAAAGACGACTCTTCCAGCTCCTTCAGGATCTGGGAGTCGGTCTTGGGGCACGAGCAGCATTCGCCCGCCGAATCCTCATACTCGCTCTGGTTGTGCTTCTGAGAATCCTCGGACTCGAAAGGTGGGGACCACGTGCGGGAGGGCAGCTTCAACCCTAGGGAGCGACAGAGCAGTGGGCAGGTTCAAGTCTCCCCCGAAACACAGACTCAACCAAGGGCCTCTTCTCAAGGGGGCTAGACACGGGGCAGAGCCTGGGTTCGAGTTCCACCCTGAGAAACAAAACCTCTCTCTAGAGGATCTTCCGAGCATCCACTAAGAAAAAACAGGTCCACATATCTTAGAAACGGGTGGCATAACCAGGCCCAGGGTTGCACGCCTGTCATCCCAGCACTCAGGAGGCAGAGGCAGGAGGATTGTGAGTTTGAGGCCAGAGGCAGCCTGGGTGACTCAGCGAGACTCTGTCTCAAGAGAAAAAACTGAAAAGGGGGCTAGGGTGGTGCTCGGTGGTAGAGCACTTGCCCAACATGCGTGAAGTCCTAGGTTCAACCACTCAATACAAGAAGGAAGGAAGGAAGGGAGGAAGAAAGGAAGGAGGCAAAGAAGGCAAGAAGGAAGGAAGGAAGGAAGGAAGGAAGGAAGGGAGGGAAGGGAAGGGAAGGGAAGGGAAGGGAAGGGAAAGAAAGAAAGAAAGAAAGAAAGAAAGAAAGAAAGAAAGAAAGAGTGAAGGAAAAGAAAGAGGAAGGAAGGAAGGAAGGAAGGAGGGAAGGAAGGAAGGAAGGAAGGAAACGTCAGATAGCAAAATCAAGGGACAGAAGATGTAAAGTAACTGGACAAAACTTCCGCCCTCGTGAAACTCACATTCTCCAGTTAACTCCAAAATATACATCCTGAGTCAGGTGGCACAGTAAACAGTCGAGAGTGTGCACAGGAGGGGGGTGCTATGGTATGGAATGGTTTCAGAGAATGTAACTGCTGAGCCATTCCAAGGTAAGTGAGAAGGTGGTAGGGAAGGGAATGGTAAGAGATGGGGCTAGAAAAGGATTAGAGGGACAAGGTCACAGTTGAGTGAATCAACTGAGTAATAAATCAACCAACCAATCAATTATAAATAAATCAAATATAAAGTGATCAAAGTAGAATTCTACATAGATTAGTAGGGCGTCCATTCATGAATATGGATGTCCACTTGATCAGTGGTTCTCGCCAAGGGTGTTGTTTTGCCCCCCACACACACACACACCAGAGAACACTAGGCACCGTCTGGAGACATCTGGGGCCCCACACCTGGGTTAGGAGTGCTCCTGGGATTTCACGGATGGAGGCCACAGATGCGGCTCTACCTTCTACAATGCCCAGAGCAGCCCCCACCACAGAGGACAGCCCAGCCCCTCATGTCCTTAATGCCAAGATGGTGGAATCCCGAACTAAAGGCATAAGAAGACAGCGAGAAAGAAACCTTTCAAATAAGTCCACACCTGTCACCCCAGCAACTTGGGAGGCCGAGCCAGGAGGATCACAAATTCGAGGCCAGAGGCAGCCTCTATAACTTAGCAAGAGCCTGACTCATAAAAGAAAAAAATAAAAACTGGGCTGGAAAGACACTTCAGGGGTAGAGCATTTGTAAAGTATGTGGGAGACCCTGGGTTCAACCCCTAAGTACCAAAAAAAAGAAAAAAGAAACAAAAAAAGCTAAGAAAGAGAATCTAAAAGAAAGAAAAGAAAAAAAATCACCTTCTGTAGGTAGTGGCCCTAAAAAGGACAGAACTGGTTTTTTGTTTGTTTTTGTTTTGTTTTTAAGTGCCTGGCTGGCTGTGTTTTAATCCCAGAGGTCAGAACCCAGAGGCCGCCTCTATCCCCGAGGTGATCCAGCTGGGCTCGATAGCCATCAGGCCTAACTCTACTCCTCACAGGCAAAATCCAGGACCCCCTCTCCTGCCTCCAGCCCTCTTGGAACCTGGTGCCTGCTACTGTCTGTTAAGCAAAGGAAATTCCATTTCCCTCCTCTCCTTTAAAGCTGCAGGCTCTGAATGAAGTGTGTCAGATACCTGCCTGTGAATAGCAGCTTCCACGCAGCCACCCACGAGTTTACACAGCTTGGCCACGCTGCAAGAGGCTACCAAAAGCACATCTGCTGTTTATGAAGAGCCACAGACTCGCCTGGCAGGGTTAACTGTGAAGGAGGCTGGTTACCACGTTAGGGGAAGGAGAAAGCCTGAGGATTTCCTTAGCTAGGGGATTCCTGGTGCTTTTTCTGGACAGGAAGGGACTTTTGATGGAACACAGGTTATCATTCCATGAACCTGGGTGTCCTGGCTTTTTCTGAGACTATAAAAGTAACACATAAGTCAAATTCACGGAGATGTTGTTGTTAGGTACTGTCAAGGGGGTATCCAACTCACAGCGACCCTGTGTACAACAGGCAAAACACTATTGTCAGTGCTTCTCTGCTATTCATGGGATTTCAATGGCTGGTTGTTTTTTGGGAGTGGGTGGCAGGGTCCTTCTCCCAAGCCTACAGCACCTGGTGTTCCCAGGTGGTCTCCCATCCAAGGACTAACCAGGTCTGACCCTGCTTAGCTTCCGAGATCTGACGGGATCAGATGCCACAAGGCTACGGCTGCAGGCTCACAGAGATAGAAAGTAGAATCATAGGTTCCGGGGCTGGGAAAGAGGGCTGGGCAGTTAGTATTTCATGCGGACAGTCTGAGTCAGGAAAGATGGAAAGTTCTGGAGATGGACGGGGAGGGTGGCCACACGGCAATGGGAATGTGCTTAATGCCACTGAACTGTGCACTTACACATGACGAAAAGGATGGATTTTATGTTGGCATATTTTACTTCTATTTATCTTACTTCATTTTACTTTGTGTTATTTAAATTTGTTTGTTTTTTGGTGGTTGAACCCAAGGCCTTTCGCACAACTTTGCAGTGCTCTGCCACTGGGCTGTGTCCCAGCCCATTTTTTTCTTTTTCTTTTCAGACAGGCGCAGTCTCTAAGTTGCACAGGCTGCCTCTGGCCTCCAATTGGAGATCCTCCTGCCTCCACCTCCAAACCCGCTGGGATGACAGGTGTGCGCCACCGCACCTGACTCCCAATTTATAAAACAGAACAGACAGACAAAAGAACAGATTGGTGGTGCTGACAGGAAGCCCCTGCCAGTCATGCTTAATAAGTTCGCTTATTACATCATTTAAATTGTGATGAAATAAACGTAATATGAAATTCACCATTTCAACCCCTTTCCAGCCTAGTTAGTGGCACTAACCACATGCCTACAATTGTCCGACCATCATGACGATCCGTCCCCAGAATGAGCTCATCTTCCTAAACTGAAACTTTTTCCCAACTACACTATAGATCCCCAGCTCCCAGGTGAACAATTCTGCCTTTCGTCCCCAAGAATTTAACTATGCTAGAATCCTCTGAGCCTGCAGCCATAGCCCTGTGGCATCCAATCCTGTCAGATCTCAGAAGCTTAGCAGGGTCGGACCTGGTTAGTCCTTGGATGGGAGACTGCCTGGGAACACCAGGTGCAGTAGGCTTGGGAGATGGACCCGGCAACCCACTCCCAAAAACCAGTCAGCCATTGAAAACCCTATGCACAGCAGAGAAACACTGACAATAGTGTTTCCCTGTTGTACACAGGGTCACTATGAGTCAGACACCGACTCGATGGCACCTAACAACAACAACAACAAAATCCTCTGAGTGGAATCCCAAAGTATTTGTCCTCAGGAAGTTTATTTTTCATTATATGAGCTCCGTCATGATCACACAGGGAACCGTGTTTACACAGTCACACAGCAATCATATATTTGGGCTTGCAGAATAAAAGTTGCTCTTTAAAAGAAAAGGAAAAAAAAAAAAGGAAGCTTTGACACTGTGGCTGGCGCCCCTGGCTGCTAGTTTCAGACATTCGGGTGCAGAGCCAAGAGCTCAGGGCCGCGCCCTGGACTGGGCTCGCTCTGAAGTTATAATAAAGCATCAGAGGAGATAAATCACGTTTGCGATCCTGGGCTCATGTGGGGGTGATGTCACAGGCATGCATATAGCACATGATCTTAGAGCTGGGGCTGTGCCCGGGGAGCATCTGTCCTCCGCCCCTTCTCCAGAAAAGGAGACAGACAGGAACTTGCCCCGTGACTGAGCCAAAGGCAGACCTCAGGCTCACCTCGCCAGCCAACCCCGCCCCTCCGGCCTCTCCTCCAAGGTCATGGGCTGAGACTGTCACTAACTGGAACTATCCCAAGAAAATGAATGCAAGACAAACTAGTTACGAAAAAAATAACTCGTTGCCTGATTTGGTGGGGGGAGGGTTATTTGTTTGTTTTTACTTTGCAGTACTTGGGGACTGAACCCAGAGCCTCAGGTATACTTTGCAAGCTCTCTACCACTGAGCTGCACCCACAGCCCCTTTTTTTTTACTTTTTATCTTGAGACAGGGTCTCACTAAGTAGGCAGGCTGCCTCCAGCCTCAACCTTGCGATCCTCCTGCCTCTGCCTCCAGAGCTGCTGGGATTACAAGTATGAGCCACCCACACCCAGCTCGATGACTTTTTGTTTGTTTTTAAAACCACTTTATTGTTGTTAGGTGCCCTTTAGTCATTGTCTGACTCATTGTGACCCTACAACAGACAGAGCAGTATTGTTAGTGTTTTTCTGCTATTCATAGGGTTTTTAACGGCTGGTTGTTTTTTGGGAGTGGATTGTAGGGTCTATCTCCCAAGCCTACAGCACCTGGTGTTCCCATGTGGTCTCCTACCCAAGTACTTACCAGGCCCGACCCTGCTTAGCTTCCGAAACCTGATGGGATCGGACACCACAATGGTACAGCTGCATAGCTATTTTGAAATATATGCTGTCTGTGGCCGTACCAGCCTGAACATGCTTGATCTCTTCTGAAATATACGTTATTGTTAACTAAAGCCCCCTCTACTCTGCAACAGAATACCAAAGCTCATTCCTATACCTGTAACTTTGTGCCCATTGTCCAACATTTCCCCAACCCCACTTCTCTTTACCTTTCTCAGCCTCTGGTAACCACCAACAGTGAGGATTCTGAATGTTCTGATCCCAAAGATATGATAAATGCTTGAAGTGACAGATATGCTAATTCCTCAAATTTGGTTTCTACACATATACATGTACTAAAACATCATGCTGTGGCCCATCAGTACATACTATTATTATGGCTGTTTTGTTGTTGTTAGGTGCTGTCGAGTCGGGTCCGACCCATAGCAACCCTATGCAGGGTTTTCAATGGCTGATTGTTTTGAGATTGCTTCGGAAGTGGATCGCCATGTCCTTCTCCCACTTTTTGCGGTGCTGGGATCGAACCCAGGACCTCAGGGAGCACAGAGCAGCTATCTCCCAACTGCGCCAAAACCCAGCCCTACTATTATTGTGCATCCATGAAAAACTAAAAGTAAATCCAGTTTTAGAAACAATTTGTATAAGTACCGCGCGCTAACCGATTGCGCCACTGGAGCTCCTTAAAAACAATTTGTTAGCAACTAGTTTGAGGTTTCAAATATTTCTCCATTTTCTATCAGATGGATGGATTAAAGACTGGGAGCGGGGAGTGTCTTAGTTCCTGTGCTTTCAACTAAAAATTTACACTATGTCTAACCCTTAAGACTACAGAGTCTTAGCAGGGCCAAAATCCTTCCCTGGCTTTGCCAGGAGCCTCTCAGTCTGTTTGGCTGGGCTTCTAGCTTTGCACAGAGGTCTTACATGGGTTTACACAGCTCCTTCTCCTTCAGTGTGATGAGAGAGGGAGAAGAAAGGGCAAGAGGAGAAAATTCCAGAGGGAAATGATGTCAAGGCATGAGAAATGACGTCATGCACCACTTAATGATGAGAAATGCATGGTGAGATGATTTCCTCATTCTGTGACCACCATAAAGTGTACCTAAAATGATACTAAGCCAGGTGCGGTGGCACACACCTGTAATCCCAGTAGCTCGGGAGGTGGAGGCAGGAGGATTGCAAGTTCAAGACCAGAGGCAGTCTGTTAATTTAATGAGACCCTGTCTCAAAAAGTTAAAAAAAATAAAATGGGCTAGGGGTGCAGATCGGTGGTCCAGCACTTGCAAAGCATGTAAGCATGAGGCCCTGGGTTCAATCCCCAGTACCTCAAAAAAAAAAAAAAAAAAAAAACACTAAGATCACTACAACCTCACTAGGCAATACAATGTTATCAGATACATATATATATGACTCAATGTTGACTGAAACATCCTCATGTAGCCTGTGATTGTATCTGGTTTTTTCTTTTGGGGTGCTGGGGATCAAACCCAGGGCCCTGGGCAGACTAGGCAAGGGCTCTGCCTCTAAGGCATATCCTCAGCCCTCTATCTGGTATTGACACAAGCCTTCAGAGTGTGCAGTTGTGTGTGTTTAAAATGTGTACGTGTAAGCCAGGCATGGTGGTGCATGCCTGTCATCCCAGCGGCTCGGGAGGCGGAGGCAGGATGGCAAGTTCGAGACCAGAGGCAGTCTGCGTAATTTAGTGAGACCCTGTCTCAAAAAGTAAAAAAAAAAAAAATATGGGCTGGGGGTGCAGCTCAGTGGTCCAGCACTTGCAAAGTATGCAAGCGCAAGGCCCTGCATTCAACCCCCAGTACGAAAAAAAAAAAAAATGTGTAAGTGTGTCTTTGCGTGGGATAGAATGGAGTGAGCATGGGAAAATAGGAAGAGGACTTCGATCCCTATACGTGGTACCCAGTATGGCCAATCCCATCGCACCCATCTACACTCACCCTTGAGGCAATAATCCAGCTCAAATAGTTCACTGTCTTCCGCCTGCCTTTCCCAGTAAACCAGATAGTGCGTGATGTTCCCATTGGGGTCCGAGGGGGGCTTCCACTTCAGGATGATCTGGGATGAGGAATTAGAGACCGAGATGGGATCCAGGGGGACGGACGGATCTACAGAGGAGAAAGAAAACAGGGTGATCATGAGGAAGAACGGGAAGCCGTCGGGCGGACCCGAGAGGGGAAAGGACGTACGAGTAAAAGAAACCGTGCGGATGTTCACTGCGGTGTTGTTTACCATCAGAGAAAACTACAAACGCAGTAAATGCTCGCCCAGTCAGGGCATGGGTGACCACATTATACTCCATTGTACCACAGAGATGCGCCTGCCGTTCATGCATTTAGGCAATAAACATTGATGGAGCTCCAACACGCGTGGCGCTCTCTCTGTTTAGGACACAGGGAAGAGGCCACTTGGGGAAGAGACGCAGGCGGGGATCAGGTCAGGTTTTGGTTAACATTTGCCCCAAGTAGAGCCCAGTCGCTGGGCAAACCTGACATCACTGGACCACATGTCACCTTCTCTTCAAGAACAGAAGCGGCTGAGGAGGCTGGGGAGGGACTTTCAAGGCAGCAGCCATTGAGTGTGCAAAGACCTGAAAGATGGAAGGTTCTGGAAACTCAACTTTGGGTACTGCTGGACTCCTGGACCCTGTGGGGTACTCCCCTCACAGGGTGGGTATGGATTTCACCCAATGGGACAGGCTAGTTTACTAAATGCTACACTGTGGGCACTGGGCGCCAGATGATTCTTTGTCATGGGAAGGTGGTCTGGAAGGTGCACTGTGGGACACTGAGTGGCCTCTCTGGCCTCTACCCACTAAATGCCAGCAGCCCCACCTCACCAACTAGGACAACCACAAATGTCCCCATATGTGGCCTGACATCCCCAGGGGGTCAGAATCATCCCTATTTGGGGATTTCTGTGATAGAAAGAGGACTTAAGCTTTGCAAAAATATAATTAAATTGCTATGAAACACTCAAGCCACCTTGTCCCCCCTAAAACAGTGGGAGGAAGGATAAAGAATAAAGATAAGACCAAAAATGGCACAATGTGGGAGCTGGGAGATGGTTACATGAGGTTGCTTTTCATACTACTTTTGTGACTGTCTGAAAAGCTTTTATAATGTGTTGTTGTTGTTGTTGTTGTTAGGTGTCATTGAGTCATGCCCGACTCACAGAGAGCCTCACAGCATTTTCCATGACTGATCGTTTCGGGTGCCTTTGAGTCGAGTTCAACTTTTAGTGAGGATTTTCGATGGCTGATTGTTTCAGGACTGTTTCAGGAGTGAGCTGTCACGTCCTTCTCTCATTTTTGGCGTGCTAGGGATCCAACTCAAGGCCTCAGAGAGTGGCACTCAACCCACTGAGCTAAACCCCCCACTCTGTTTTTTATAATAAGATGCTTTTATAATAGATGAAAAAGGTGCATAATAGTCCCCCTTTATCGGAGGGGGGCCTGTTATACTACTCCCCATGGATGCTCAAAACCACACACAGCACTGAAGTCTCTCCATATTATGGTTTTTCCTATACATACAGACACACCTGTGACAAAGTTCAATTTATAAACTAGGCATTAATAAGAGACTGACACCAATAACAAAATATAATAATTATAACAATACACCTGTTATAAGAGTTACTTGAAAGTTATGAATGGGTTACTTCTGGAATCTTCCATTTAATATTGTTGTACAGTTGACCTCCAGTAACTGAAGCTGCAGAAAGCAAAACATGATTGAAAGAGGACAGTTCACCCTCCCCTCTAAGGTGATTGGTTGCTACCGTATCATATGGGGTATGATTGGAATATATGGTGAATGTTTAAATTAAAAAATGTACGACAGAGCCAGGCAGGGTGGCGCATGCCTGTAATCCCAGCACTTGGAAAGCAGAGCAGGAGGATCAGTGTGAGTTCAAGGTCATCCTGGTCTGTGTAGCGAGTTCCAGGCCAGCCTGAGACCTTTCTCAAAACAAAACAAAGTTATGATGGTAAAAGACACATTGCCATCAATCCCCCTCAAGATCCTCCCGCTGGCTTCAAGCCCACCTATCCCATCACGCTCGCCACTTTCCTGGGTGCCTTCCATTTCATCCTCCCCTGTGACAACGCCCCACGTCACACACCCCTTCCAGCAACTTCTGTCAAATCAGAACATTGATGGTCCGTCCTTAGCCACCTTATTTACGAGATCTGGCACTGAGTATCTTGTGGCTCTTCCCCAAAGTCGAAAGGACAGGGAAGGTAAACGTTTTCCGTGGATTCAGGATGTGGAAGCAGCCGGGGCAGCCAAAGCAAAGACCCTCAGAGAGAGGTCTTCATGAGCTGCTTTAGAGAGTGGCCAGAAGGACGGATGCGTGTTCAAAGCCAGGTGGCGCAGGTTGAGGGGGATGAATAGCAATGTGTCTTTCACCGTATTGTATTTTTTTTAATTTAAAACATTCAGTGTATCTTTTGATCACACCTCATATCCTAAAAACGTAAACCTGACGCCTGCCAATAACCATGCAAAGGAGCGTTGTGTAGGACGTCTCCGGGTTGCCCACCCGAGGTAAGACATCTGATTGGAGAGCAAATCCCTATTCACAAGAGATACCCACTGGTAGCATCCGTCTGCACGTAGATGATGTCGCTCTTGGCCCCGTAGGTCCGTCGTTCATCAGAAAAGGTGACTAACGTCTTGACAAAGATGGCGTACTGGGTCCAGGGCTTGAGACCTCGCATGAGCCACCCAGGATGGTTCTGTAGCTTGGGGTCATTAGACCGCTGCGGGGGGTCAATGTCTACCACAGTCCAGCTGTTGGAGCCGCACGCGTCCTGCCCGTCAAACTCGGTGACGTTCTGATAAGGGCTTTCAGGACAAAATAGAGGGGAAGGTGGTTACCACAATGGGACCATTGCTCTGAGCACCATGGAGAGGGGGCCTGGGGAAGTTACATCCTGTTTTGCCACCTCCTGTTTACCCAGCCATTTCATGCCAAGGAGAAAGGAATGGCCAAACCTGACATTTCAGTTAGGTAACAATAATCACATCTGCAGCCATAGCACCCTAGCATCCCATTCCGCCTCACCCCAGAAGCTAAGCAGAGTCCTGTTAGTCCTTGGATGGGAGACTGCCTGGGAACACCGGGTGCTGTAGGCTAGGGAAAAGGACTTGGCAATCCACTCCCCAAACAATCTGCCATTGAAAACCCTATGAATAGCAGAGAAGCACTGACATAGTACTGGGCATGGCACCGTATCAGGGAGTGTTTTGTTCTGTTGTACATCAGGTCCCTATGAACCAAATGGAGGGCATCTAACCACAATAACAATAACAACAACAACAGTAACTGACTTAATAAGAATCAACTTACAACTTTTTTTTTTTCACCTCACAATGGTGCCAAAGTGAAATGTGCTCAGGAGAAACCCAACTTTGAAGTTTGAGCCAAAGTGAAATGTGCTCAGGAGAAACCAAACTTTGAATTTTGAGTTTGGATCTTCTCCCAGGCTAGCAATCTGAGGTAGGATCATCTCTCAGGAGGCTGGGCAGCAGCAGAGAGATGCAGCTCCCAGTCAGCCTTGAGATCAAGAGGTTGAACAACCAAGACTCTCCAGTGTATTGTGTTGCTAAGCCAGGATGTTTGGTAGCTCAGGAATCATCAGTGCCTTTTTGACTTATGGTATTTCAACCTGGGTTTATTGCGACATCACACCATTGTTAGAAGAGGAACATCTATCATGGCTGTAACTACCCTGTGAGTTCATGATAAAATTACATGAGAGACTGTGTATGAGTTCTCAGCCTGGCACATGATTCCTCTTGGGAGTTGGAACTTTAATTAGCATTGCTCCTATGATCACCTCCATCACCTCCCTTAATCATGCCAATGTAGGAGCCAGGGGCAATGGTGCACACCTGTAGTCCCAGCAACTCAGGAGGCTGAGGCAGGAGGATCACAGGTTCAAGACCAGAAGCTGCCTCCGTCACTTAGGGAGACCCTGTCTTAGATAACGAAGTAAAAAATGGGTTGGGTGTGCTGCTCAGTGGTAGAGCACTGGCAAAGCATGTGGGAGGCCCTGAGTTCAGCTCCCCAGTGCCTCCCTCACATGTATCCACACAGGAAGAAACAATCCAGCATGGTCACATACTCAAAATGAGCAGGAATTGTTTAACATGTGCAAGGTTTCTCCAAACATCCTGGAGACGGATGTGGGTGACAGCTGCGTGACACTATGAATGCGCTTCGTGCCCCTGACGGTACCTTTAAATAGAGCTAAAGGGATAAGTTTTGTGTGGTGTCTGACCACAATAAAAAATTGCCGAGAAGGATTTTAAACAGATAAAATGTAAATTCTAAAAAAACTTAGCCAGGCACGGTGGCTCACGCCTGTAATCCCAGCCCTGAGGAGGCCGAGGCAGGAGGATCGATGAGTATTCCAGGCCAGCCTGGGCTACGTAGTGAGTTCCCAGACAGCCTGGGCTATACAGCGAGACTCTGTCTCAAAAAAACAAAACAAAACAAAACACCTAAACAAGTGAATAAATAAACCCCAACTACTTACTACACTGCGCTCCTAGTGACTAAGGCTGCTTCAGATGCCCACAAGGGGCAAAATGAAATATTGGTCTAACGGATGGGCCAACCCAGGCATTCAGCTTGGGTGTGGGGGTGCGTGCCTGTGGTCCCGGCTACTCAAAGGGCAGAGGCAGGAGGGTCACCAGAGCCCAGATGTTCAAGCCCAGCCTGAGCAACACAGCAAGACTCTGTCTCAAATAACTGACTAAATAAGTAAATAAAAATAAGTTTAAAATAAATAAAATTGACCTCCAAGGGAAAATGGTCTTTCTCAACTTTAGGCTTTTGACAGAAGGAGGTACTATTGACTTTGTACACCACTAAATATTAAGATGGAAGAATGGAAAAAAAAAATATATATATATATATACATACAATTGTACATATTGTACATATTGGAAAGTACAAGTGGATTTATCATGAAGGCAGTAGAGAAGGTGGGAGGGGAGTAGTATACAGGGGAAAAGAGGGAGTGAGCAAGTGGAAAATACAGGATGCAACTCTATTAAAATCCCTTTAATGAATCTCACTACACGGTATGCAACAGAAAAAAGACACTAGGCTTCATAGATCTGTACAATTATCATTACCTGTTAATCAAAACTTTTAGTTTTTTTGTTATGTAATATTTAAGGAGATGGAAGTGTCAGCAGTTCTGATTTAATTACTGCACATGGTCTATATGAACTGAATTCTCACTCTGTACCCCATATATATGTACAGTTGTTGGTAGGCACCGTCAAGTATGGTCCAACTCATAGCGACCCGATGTCCAACAGAGGAAACACTTTCCGACACTGTGCCATGCCTGACACTATTGTCAGTGCTTCTCTGCTATTCATAGAGTTTTCACCAGTGGCGTGTTTTAGGAGTGGGCTGCCAGGTCCTTCTCCCTAGCCTGCAGCACCCAGTATTCCCAGGAGGTCTCCCATCCAAGGACTAACCAGGCCAATTCTGCTTAGCTTCCAAGATCAGATGAGATCAAATGCCAGGGGGCTATAGCTGCCAACATGTACAATTAAAGTACTAAAAAAAGGAAAGAAAAAGAGTTAAAGGAGGAAAAAAAAAGATGACAAAAAGGAATCTAAAATATTTACTCCACAGGGAGAGGACAAGGATGCCCAAGGGGAACCTGTGACTCCCACACCCCCAGGACTTCCCCCCCTCTTTCTCTCCCTACTTACGCCTCTTTGTAGAAGAGCATGAATCCTAAGAGGTCCCGGAAGTCAGGGGGCCAGTAGGGCTCCCATTTCAGCAAGATCTTGTCAAAAGAGGTCCGAATATAAGAAAATTTCAGTAATTCATTTTCACCTAGAAAAAATAAATAAATTTAAAATATCAGGCTAGCCCAGGATGGAATAGTTGATTTGGGGGCCAAGGGCGGGATCCCACTGTGCCTCAAAGAGAAGGAAGGTGTCATCTGCTGCTCTCTGAATGAGCGTCATCCCCTCAGGAACAGAGCATCCCCTCTTGCTGGGCAGGAGGGCTTCGAAGGCAAGACCCAGTTGTTCACCTTGGCCCTGCAGCCTGCTGGTGAGTTGACCAAGGCTCCACTAAATAGGTCACTCAACTGAATAATGGGCAAGAAGGGCAGATACCCTGTCGTTACTGAGAGAAGGGATTTTCCAAAGTAACACTTGTCCAGGTCCACACGCCCAGACCCTCATGGACTCGGAAGCCTGGCATGGTGAGAGACACAACGTGGATGGGAATGAACACGTGTCAGAGCAGTGTAGACAGACTGGAGACCGTTAAACTTTGGAACGACACGGCCGAGTAATTTCCTCAGCAGGGATGGGAACAAACCCCCTCTTCAGCTGCCCCCGAACCTTGCTCTCTTCTGGGACGATATTTTGCACTGAGGAGCAAACTTCTGGAAAGGGCGCCAGTCAGCTGACAGCTTCCAGCTTTGCCAAAAGCCAGGACCTGCTGTGACATTGCAGCCACAGCCTGGCGCTCCCTCGTCAGCTGCGCCAGGTCTGAGTTGGACGGGGCTGGTCAGTCCCACAGGGTGCCAGACTCTCCTCCAGAAAACCCTGGCCCTGAGCTCCCTATGGCTCCACTGAGACCCTCGGGGATGGGTTCATCCCTGCGGCTCCCTGCCCTCTCCTTCCTCCTTCTCCCACTCTGTTCACGGAGGTCAGACACACAGCCGTCGGAAGACGCTCCCTCCTCTGCTCCTCTTCTTCCTCCCCTTTATATCTCATGGACGTTACCCTCATTACGCATCCCGCACCCTCCCACCTCCCTCTTCACATTTTCTTCCCAGGGGATGGAGAAATGTCACAGGCATTACATCAACTTTGAACCCTCAGCCTCAGCACCAAGCCTGAGGCTGATACATAAGGATGTGACATTCATTCATTCATTCATTCATTCATTCATTATGTAATGGCTGTGTCTTATTATACGGTATCAAGTACCGCTTTAATGTAGTTAACACAGATGGGTTGTTGTTAGGTGGTGTCAAGTTGGTGTCCAGCTCATAGCAACCCTGTGTACAATAGGTGAAACACTATTATCAGTGCTTCTCTGCTGTTCATAGGATTTTCAATGGTTGATTGTTTGTGGGAAGTGGGTTGCCGGGTCCTTCTCCCAAGTCTACAGCACCTGGTGTTCCCAGGCGGCCTCCCATCCGAGGACTAACCAGGCCTGACCCTGATTAGCCTCTGAGATCTGACAGGATCGGACACCACAGTGGTACGGCTGCAGGCAACATAGACGTTGTTGTTGTTAGGTGCCATCAAGTGGAGTCTGACTCATAGCGACCCTCAAACCCAAAACTCATAGGGTTTTCAATGGCTGACTGTTTTGGGGTTGCCTTGGGAGTAGGTTGCCACGTCCTTCTCCCATTTTGCAGTGCTAGGAATCAAACTCGGGACCTCAGAGACTGCAGAGCAGCGCTCTACCAATTGAGCTATATCGCAGCCCCTAACGTAGACATAAGAGTTACCAAATCTGCCATTTGTATTTCAGAAAGGCTCTCATCCAAGAATCTCACTAGGAGGCAGTGACCCCCTCGGGGCGGGAGGGGGGTGCCTGTCATGTCATCTGGGTCCTCGCCTAGGAGCACCAGGGTAGCATGACTTACAGGAGGCCTGGTCCCCGTTGGTCTTCAGTGCGATGTCATTCCTCTCCTGGCGCCCCTTGGTTCCTGACACTTCTTCCATCTTGTGGATTTCGGACAGGCAGAGTTTGGGATTGTAGTGGAAGAAGAGCTTCCCCTGAGTGATGGTGAGGTTGTGCTTACTCCAGTCCCAGAGCTGCCTCAGGTTCTGGTTGTCCAAGGCATAGAAAGAGTAGTTCCTACAGAAACACACACACCCCCCGTCATTCAACAGCTCATCTTCTTCAAGGGCAAGGTGGCAGGGGCCACGCTGTAGTCAACCATACTCAGTGCTGCAGACCCGCTTCTAACCACTTGCTTGGCACAGACTCAAGAAACGTAAGGGGTGTGAAAAACACGTCTACACATTTTAGGCTGGGGAGGAGGCAGCCATTCTGTGACCATGAGGAGCCCTAAGAGTCCAAGAATCTCAGTTCTTGATGGCATTGCTAAATGGTCTTCCCCAGACTTCTTGCCCACGAGTCAGTTTTTATCTGTTCAAAACACAACTAGCCTGGGTTTCTCTTACTGTACTAACTAAAACAGGGTCAACAGGACCTTGACCAGATGGGATTGCCGAAGTGAGGATGGATGACGGAGTCAGGGAAGGGACTTATTGCATTTGAGGTTCCCGGAAGTCACCTGGAGCCAGCTAGAGAGACAGGCCAGGGGTAATGGGAGGAGTCAGAGCTGGAGAGCTCAGCATGAGAGAATAGGTCAAGGCCAGAGGCTTAGGCTCAGACCACCAACACTTAACGGAAGCAGAGCGTGGGAAGGAAACGAGGAAGGAGATCCAGGGAGGCTGGGAGAACACCGTGAAGGGGTGGAATCCAGGGCTCAGAGAACACAAGCACCTCCACAGGGGCAGGCGTGGGCTATGTCAAGGGGACCAAGAAATGAGAAGTGATCAGATGCAGCAACAACCAGGTCATGCTCAGACTCTACTTTTCAATGCAGCCCAGACAGCTGGACACCCTACTTAGCAAATTCCAGCCAGCACAAAGGTTGGGCTACAACAACCCTTGTAGTTTCCCAAAAATGACTATAAAAATTTTTTTTTTAGTGTTTTGGGCTGGATGGACCTTTAGACATGTTGAAAGACTGATGCCTAACAAGTATTTATTTTTCCATTCCAAACAAAAACAGCCCCTTTATTTCCCTCAAGTAGAATACCTAGAAGATCAGCATAAACATTTCTTGTAAATAAAGTTCTTTTTTGCTTCTAGTAACAGTGACAGTGTTTGCCAAAACATGTGACTCTCTGAGTATTTCATTCAACTATCATTTTTTTGTTGCTATTGTTTTGCTTTTGGCTTTTGAAACCTCTAAATTCTTCTAATCCGTGAGCTTTCTCATCTGTGTCACAAACACAGATTCAGCCCCACATACCCAATTTCCAAGGTCTCTCCTCGAATCAGACGCAGCTTCCGGAAGAAGGAAAGCGATACGAGAGCGTAGGATCGGCGGATTTTCAGATACCCTGAAATTTCTTCAATGAGGCCAAGGTTAGCCTCTAGCTCAGCTGCCAGGTTGTCTATGGAAAGGAGAGAAGAGCACGTGAGTATTTACAGAAATATTTTAATCATGCCATGGGGAGCAGATGATTGATGGGCTGCAAAAGATTTTGATATACAAAACTATCAGGCTTATCAGACAATCCAAAGTCCTTACTGTTCTTTACATGGGCCAAGCACACTCCTGCCCCAGGGCATTTGCACTACCCCTTTCTTTCTTTGGAATATTATTCACCCACAGTCTGCTTGGCTGGCTCCTTCACCATCTTGGAGTTTCCTTCTCAGACCAGTACTTCTTAAAATAGCAACCTCTTTTATTCTGTTTCCAAGGTTGGCCAACAACAGCCTATTGGCTCAACTCAGCCTGTTTTATAAATAAAGATTTATTAGCACAGAGCCATGCTCACTTATGAACCTGTGTTCATATTAAAACAGCAGAGCTGAGTTGTTATGGTGGAGTCCAGCTGAATATAGGTGGCTCCATGGGTTCTGATCAGCTGGGGGTTAGCTCAGTTGGTACAGTGCTGCTCTGCACTCTCTGAGGACCTGGGTTCGATTCCCAGCACCACAAAAATCAGCCCACTCCCGAAACAATCAGCCATTGAAAATCCTATGAATAGCAGAGAAGCACTGACATAGTGCTGGGCATGGCACGGTGTCAAGGAATGTTTCGTTCTTTTGTACCTTGGGTGGCTATGAGTCAGACCTGACTCAACAGCACCTAACAACTACATGGATTCTGAATCTACGGAGTCAACCAAGTAAAGATCAAATATAGTTGGAAAAAAATTTACATATATATTGATCAGGTACAGACATTTTTTTCTTCTCATTACCCCCTAAGCAATACAGTATTCTCAACTATCTGCATAGTGTGCACATTGTATTAGGTATCATGATTCATCTGTTGTTGTTGTTGTTAGGTGCCGTCGAGTCGTGTCCAACTCATAGCGACCCTTATAGGGTTTTCAATGGCTAATTGTTTCAGGATTGCTTCGTGAGTGGGTTGCCACGTCCTTCTCCCGTTTTTGCGGTGCTGGGAATCGAAGTCAGGACCTCAGAGACTGCAGAGTAGCGCTCCACCAACTGAGCTAAATCCCAGCCCCATGAGTCATCTACAGATGGCTTAAAGCCTGTGGGAGGATGAGCGGAAGTTCTATGCAAATACCTTACCACTGCATATAAGGGACTTGAGCCATCCTTGGATTTTGGTAACCGTGAGGGTTTTCTGTACAATCCCCGCAGCTACAGAGGGGTGAACGCATGACCATTATGTAGTTCTTTATGGGGTGCTGGTGCTGGTCCCGCTCCATGCGCCACCCTGCTCTGCTTCCCTTCCCACACGGAACCCCGCCTGAGCCCACCGCATGCCTCCGTGTGCTTGTTTGTAAGATCCATTACGCAAGGACTTTTCCTTGTTTGCCGGGCATATTCCGTCAGTGTTTGCCGAATAAAGAAATAAACAATGGCAGGTGCAGTGGCGCATGCCTCCGATCCCAGCAACTCAGGAGGCAGAGGCAGGAGGGTCACAGGTTTGAGACCAGGTGCAACCTGTGCAACTCAGCAAGACCCTATCTCAAAATAAATCAATAAAAAGGGGGGCTGGGGGTGCAGTGAGTGGTGAAGCACTTTGGTAGCCTATGTGAGG